>QFDY01002626.1:0-10522 GCA_003315925.1 Lactarius sp. MG121
CTACCGCGTATATCCAAAAGGCTAAAAAGAATAGTGGCGAATTTGCTGTGGGTCAAACTTCATAACAGCCCTGCTGAAGCAAAAGTGTGCACCGTATTTTGCACCTTTCTTTCGAACCTTAGGCTTTTTTGACCCGCATCGGCATTAGGTATCTGCTAGGTAACATAGTTACTATCTCCTACTCCCTGATACACCGCTTTTTTAGAAAGAAAAGAAAGTCACTGTAGAAGTAAAATTACTACAGTCATACGGTAAAAAATAATTAATTGTACCCTTGTACTACTTGTACCTGTACTTGTGTACATTGGCTGTGTACACCCACGGGCCAACATTTCAGGATTATGTCGGTGGCGTCGCGCCGCAACTCGTAAAGTCATGCATGCAGTTCGACTGGACCTGTCCAATACCCATGGGTCTTCGGTTGCGTTGTTGATTAGCTTTTGAGGGGGACAGGCATTAGGTCACTGCGCCCCGAGAAGATCAGGCCTAGAACAGTAACGCCGCCATAGCGGTGCCCCTCGTTTTCCAGTCTGGAGCTGCGGCCGCGGCCGCGCTGTTGTGAACGTACTGCGCGTAACTACGGTTCACACTGTCGGCGGGTCGGATTAGGAAACGAACCCATAATAAGCAGCGCAAGGACTTACGTTACAGTAAGCTTTATGTTTTTCATTACTTATGCACATATCCAAGGTGTTACAGTAATAAAAGTACGGATTGAAAAAAACTAGTTGATATATAAGAGTTATACGTTACACTGTTATACGGAGCCCAGATCCGAGTCTGAGTTCTGAGCCTAGTCAGTGCTGTTGTGTAGTCGTGTTGTGTAGTCGTGTAGTCATACGGCTCATTCCGTCATCATCATGATCCGTGCAGCGCCAAACGGACTACACGATGTGACGATGACGAGATGGCCGTTTGCTGCGGCTAAGTAGCGAGACTTTGTCGAGGGAAGTACCAAATGATTGTTGTCGCCGCGATCGATCACAGACGGCGTTGTGTCGCGTTTCGTGTCACTTACTGCTACTGCGTGTACGGTGCGCAGTTCCAATCTGACCGTGTCTGATGACTGGTGACGTGGTCATCGATGCGAAGAGCTGGAGCCGCCGGGAAGTATTCGTCGTTTGGGTGGCAGACGAGTCGTCGCTGGGCGACGAAGGGTTCGTAACCTGGTCACGATCATCCCGTTTCCCCGCGGCCACATTCGTAGACGGTAGCGGAGTTTAGGGGCACACAGCCCGAGCACATTGTGCGGCGCAATTTCGGCATCGTCACGGTCGTTCCAACGGCGTATGGTCTATGCCAGCAGTTGATAAGTAAATAATTGTCTGTCATGAGTAAGTAGCTGTAGATCCGAATTTACAACGACGATGGGGACCTTGAAACAAGAGAGTATAGCCACTGATTTAGTTAGTCAGGACAGATGAGCTATGTACTGTACCCAATCTATGTTGGTCATGAAGTGTCGTAACAATTGCCTGCACTGCGGTTACGCAAGTAGATATACGGCAAACAAAAACAACGCCGCAACAATAATAACACGAGGGAGAATATAAGCAATTTCTAAAGTACAACACGTATAAGGGTGTAGATTTACAAGGGTGGTCGTGATCATGTCGTGACGAAGGAGGCAAAGCAAAGTCCAGAACTATCGTGTAAGGCTAAATCCCTGCGCCCTAATGAGGGACGACGACGCGGATGTTGAGCGGTGGTGACTGTGCGGGGTCTTTGGCTCGTTGTCCTTAATGACAAGTGAGGGACCAGCCTCGAGGATCACGTCTCCATCGTCGTCGTCTTCGCCTGAATCGTCACCAAAGATGTCCTCCTCATCGTTCTCAGGGATGGTCAACGAACTCTGCACTTGCTTGTTCTTCGCGAGCGGTGACAGTGGCGGTCCTTGGGCAAGGATCGTATCATCGACGCCGTCAAGCACCACGCGGGATTCGTCATCATCGACGGCAGACGCCGCCTCACGAGCAAAGACGTATCGTATGCCGACAGGAATCATCGCTCCAACGACGACGGCGGCGAGGGTAAGGAAGTTGCGCCAAGATATAAGGTGGAAATCGGCGGCGGAAGTCATCTCGTCCAGACCTCCGCCAATGGACGTGTGGATGACAGTGACACCAAAAATGCCTAGAAAAGTGCTGAACCAGAAGGGGACAAGACCGATTCCGACATGGGGTGCGAGGACGTTGACGACCCAGTGAGGGGGAAGAGGTGCGATGCGGAGGACGATGAGGAAAGGAATGAGGTTGGCGCGCTGTGCGCTGATCTTTGCGGACCAGAGCTCAAGCCGGGACTGGAAGGAGGGAAGGGAGAGGAGAGCGGGGCCGAGAGCAGCGGAGATGAAGTAGCAAAGTGTGGCGCCTGTGGCGACACATGCACAGGCCAGAGGCAAGGCACGGGCCACACCCCAAACAGCACCACCAAGGATGGAAAGGTACATAGAACCAGGCAGGGAAAAGGCTTGGAGGCTGGAAGGGATCAGAGAGGATCAGGACGAGATAAAAACGGAACAGGACGGAAGAACCCACAAGAGGTAGGTGACGACATAAGAGACGACGACACGGAAAGGATATATGTCACGGTATTTCTTGAGGAGATAGTTGAGATCCTGAAGGTCGGAAAAAGACTTTGGTATGTGGAGCAACGGGCGATCCTCTCTGATCGGGGGAGGATAAAGGTATGTAAAATAGCGCGAGGAGGTAGAACGGAGGTTTGACATACGGGTCTAATGTTGGGAGGGCAATCCACAGAATGCCTCCAAGAAACATACAGCTAACAACGAAGATGAGTGCCATCTTGAGGGTGGCATTGAAGATTACTCTTCTGGTCTGGTGAGGGGGGTGCATAGGGGTGGTACCATATGCAATTGACGTGGATGAATGGAGGGATGAGGTGGACAGAAGAGACGAGGACTCGTCACTCTCGTGGTCATGTTGAACAGTCGCCAGTGTGTAAGCAGATTCGTTCGGATGAAATGTTGGGGAGCTGAGAAGAGGATTCGATTGTAAGTGCATGGTGGGCTGAACGAAACGGGGATCAGACGGTGGAATGGCACCATTCATGTCCGAGACCGGGCGCTCCAGTTAGCCTCGTGGTGAGAAATGCCCAATACGGTCGAGTCCCCTTTTTCTTTTCTTTGTCCCCTTATAATCGCGACGAATAAATTATATATTTTTAAACAAAAATTAAACAGTCTCGTATTTAGAGGGGATACACAGTTGTGTTTTAACGTCAACGATGTTGTTGATGATGTTGATGTTGACAAGGGAGCGTGAGAAAGAGAGGAAATTAAGGGAATGAATGCGCTTGAGCGAGCCAAAACGACGAGGGAGGTGTCGAGCCTATCGCGATGACACACGTTCTACCACCACACCCCCAACTCGACATCCGTTCGTCTGAAGCCCAGAATCCTATCCAGCAAATGGATCAACAGCAGCCTCACATCGATCCACAGCAGCCACAAGCTCAGACTCAGCCCCCTCCCCCACCAGGCAGAAAACGTAAGAAGGCTGAAAACGGGGAACCATCGACTCCTGCCGAACCACGTCGCCTCCGTCGCTCGCACGAGGCGTGCGCCCGCTGTAGAAGCAAGAAGATAAAGGTGAGTACTCAGGCATCAGCCGTAATTCTTTCCTCCCATGCGCACGTCGTGGCAAGTCCCGTCGGTCAACACCGCCGGCAATTCCCTGGCACTCCCACTCATCCTCGCTCCCTCCTATTCTCACCGTCTCGATACAGTGTGATTCTAAGCACCCACGATGCACCGCTTGCGCAACCGCTGGCACTCCCTGTCACCAGGAGGACAGGCACCGTCAGACCCTCACTCTTCGCGGTCACACCGAACATCTCGAACAGAAACTCGCTCAGTGCGATGCCATTCTCAAACGCCGTATTCCTGGCTTTGAGTTGGAAAACCTGGACGAGATACTCGCTCGTGAAGGAGTCGAAGTCGAGGCAAATGTACCTCCTATCTCTGCCTCCTTCCAATTTACTCCAGGTCCTGGTATGTCTCTTTTCCTCATTCTTGAGTGTCGTATCCTCATATTTCATCGACTTTAGGCGGCAGTTCCCCTCCCAAAGGTTATCCCTATGTTCCTCCGGGACCACACATGATTCCACCTGGTTATCCTCCTATGCCCCCATATTATCCCGCTCCTCCAAATGGAGCGCCTTACCCGCCTCCTCCACATATGCAACCTCACCCGGGTTACAATCCTCACTTACACCCAATGTTCCAGCACCCCCCACAGCCCATTCCGCCCCAACATCTTCCTCCCGCTCAGTCTGTCCCCCGTCCTATCTCTGCTAACGGACCCGTACCGGACATTAAGGGAGGGGACCCTGGTTTCCATGACATGTCGAACCCCCGGGTATGTCCCTCCGTGTGGAGCGTCGATCCTGTCGCCTTATTAACCTTTACGCTAGGCGCTTGCGAAGAGCTTCGGTGTTGCTCCAGATATCGTCCACGATCTCAAACTCGGACCCCAGCCTCTCGACAAGGAGGATATAGCGGTTGGTTCGCACGGCCTCATATCAGGACGTGACAGCATAGCGGCCGAGTCGGCTTTCCCGCATGATGCTAACAAATGGGTGCTCGTCCCCATGCGCCACGACAACGTTGCCTCGTCACCAAGCGCTCCTGGTCCTACTCACACATTTTCGGCCTTTTTGCCGAAAGATCGCGATATGGTGCAACACATGGTACACATCTACTTTGAACGCCTCAACTTCCACCGGCCCGTCTTTTTACGCCATGAATTCGAGGTGACACTTGCTCAACTTTACGCAGGCGAGTCGCAGCAACACGATCCAGGCTTCTTGTGCTCCGTCTATCTCATATTTGCCCTCGGTACCCTTTCTGAGCTCAACCACCGCGCGTATGGACTTGATAGAGAAGCCAAAAACAAGGCTACCGCAGGTGGAACTCCGTCTTTGGCCAATGTCAATGTCAAGACCCTTATGCCGCCTGATTGGCCCGATCACGAGGACTTCTTCCAGCGTGCCCTCTCCATCAAGCCCGAGCTTCGTGTCACGACCTGTAGCTTACAGGCACTCATTCTTCTGCACTGGTACCTGTATACCGAGGTACGCGGGCCCGTCGTTAGCGGTCATTCCGCAGATTTCTAATCGGTTCCATCGTTTAGCGTCAAGGTCGCACGCTTTGGCGCCTTGTCGGAAGCATGGTGCGCCTTGGCATCGAGCTTGGGCTCAACCATGATCCGACCACCCAAACCATCTTCGACGAGTCAGAGTGCCAGCTTCGCATCCGCCTCTGGGGAATTGTGCTCGTACACGACCGCGGCACGTCTCTTCTACTCGGACGACCGCTTGCTATTGCACCATACGACACGAATACGCCCCATCCTGTGCGGCCCAAGTCTACGCGGCCCGACCTGAGCGAACACTTCCTGCTCAGCCACCCTATTGCAGAGATCCAGGCAGATATCATCAACTCGCTATACAGCCCGCATGGACAGAGTGGGGATGCGATCATGCGCCATGCGACGAGGATCGTAAAGAGCATGGTCGAGTTCCGCCGACATCTTCCGGAGAAGTACAAGCGATACTTTGGTGGGACCGGGGACTGGTCGCTGGAAGAAAAGACGAAACTGGTGCAGGGCATCACGGAGGACGAAGGTTTGACGCTCCTGAAAATTGGGATCGCCAGAATCTTGCTACTCCGAGCTCTCTTCTCGAACAAGGACCTCGACTTCCCGCAAAGGCACAAGGCACTCCTGGATGGTGAGTGGTTCCGTCTCGAGCGTGCCTTCCTATCAATAACTAACGATTCACAGCAATCGTGGTTTCGCACAACATCATTATCGTGCACAATCAGTTGCTCCGGTTCCCCGATATCTCTTTCTTCGTCTCACCCATTCCGTTGCACATCGCCGCGATGGTCATCCTTTTCGGACACATGTCGCGTTGCGACTCGCTCACTCGCCAAGTCGCACTCGAGGATGTCTGGATGGCGCTCGACATGCTTCCGTCCTTCCGCTGGCGCTGGGAGCGCAGAGAGACGAATGGCAGCCATCCTCTAATCGCAACGCTCGCCGAGAAAGTCCTCGAAGTAAACCTACGTCAAGTTGGCCCGTCGTCCCACCCAGTGCTCATACCCGAACTCGACTGGGACCTCGAGGGCACTGGCTCCCCGTTGGCAACACACACCGCGACATCGACCCCGTCGCTCACCAACACGAACATCAGTTACGCCCATGGTGCTCCCGGCACGCCTTCCTTCCCCGGCTCCCCTCCCATCGGGCCCGCTGTGCCCCCGTCTTCCCGAACCCTCGTCTCTGGACCGGGCAACGGTGGTGGTGGTGGTGGCAGCGGCGGCGGTTCGAATGGTCCCGTGGAGACGAAGCTGGCCGAGGTCCCGCCAAACCTGTTCTATCCATTCTACCCGACGGGCCCTCAGGTCGATAGGCGCAATGGCGGCGCACCGTCCTCCAGCTCGACCAACGCGTCTGCCGCCGCCGTCGCAGCAGCAGCGGCTGCTGCTGCAGGGAACGGTAATGGTAACGATTATACGCAGCTCCTTGCGCAGGCGGCAGCGGCAGCTGCCCAGCAACATGCTGGGCCGTGGGGCGCGAGCGGGCCGGAGAACTACATGCTCGAGGAGAAGGACGTTGGGGTATCCGTTCCCAATACGATGTGGGTGCCAGATCAGCGCGCTATGATGCGGGGGTACGTCATGGGCCCATAACCAAACCCTGCCCTCTCGCGCAATGCGTGGGTACACAGTTCTTGTCGATATCCTTCTTTGAAAGAAGGGCAGATGGTTATGGTGTGTTGTTCGATAAGACTCTATTCTCTCTCTCCTGTTCTCTCTGCGTTTTTGTTGTTAGCTTATTGGCTAAACCGTCATCTTTGGATGCGCTTTGCCTGTCTGGTCCCGTATTTCGTCACTATATGTCCCTTTTCCTCCTCTCTTGATTGACTTCTCCGTCATCGTGTTTGTTCCTTCTTTATTTTGAAATCCGATGTCTCCTAACTGCTTGCTGTAACTACGATATGCACTATAAATCGATCTGTCGCTTTCATCGCTGTGATTATTTCTAAGTCCGTGAATCTGACCCGACAAACGGGACTCGCTAGTTCTTTAGGCGACCACTTCTGTTCCGAGGGCCTCAGCCAGCTTCTTGGCATATCGCCTCACCTCCCCCCGCTTTCCCATAACCGTCAGTCGTACCAACTCGCCGGTCCTCTTAGGAGATGGGCAGCACGTCGGTGTATTGTGCTTCTATGCGCGCGGTGAGGCTCGTGTCTTCATAGCCTGTGAAGTTCTCGGCGTCGATGACGGTGACGATCACGTCGAGCGCGGTCTCGCGCTCGAGTTCGCGGATCTGGAACGCGAGGGTATCAAGTTACAAGGACTCTGGTCACGAGCCTAATATGAAACCTCTGACGACCCGAAAGAGAACGCCTGGTGTATATAAAGGCGGTTCCACCTAGGCAAGCGCCTTGTTGGGAGACTGTGTAGCAATTTTCTTGCGAAGGCCGTGTAACCATTATCTGTAATGGCTGACTGGCACCCTTGACGAAAACGACGCGGGTCAGGCAGTCGAACATGTCAAGCAGGTCCGATATTGTACAATCGAGTCGCGGCGAGGGAGCAAGCTACTCTTGGAGCAAAAGTGTTGCACTGGACAGAAACTCGGAGCTGGCAGTTCTTCAAACACGTTTTTGGTCAGGCGGTGTTACAGGAGACGTTCCTGCACAAGGCAAACACGCCCCTAGGCCATGAGGCGAATACGCCAACTCTCAAGGGCTGTATAAGAATTCATCCACACAGCGTTTATCATCTGCATATCAATTAACTCTCAGAGGTATACCTTGAGCTTTCCTTTGCCATATTACTACCGGTTTGACCTACTGATCCTCAACTAGTCATTGCCCAGCCTCCTAAACCGCTCCAATCGATCGGCACTCCTAGCTGTGTCTCGTGGGCCGCCTATCAATCAACATCAGTGTTGATCTTCGATTAACGACCGTCCGCACTCCCTACCAAGTAGTCCTTCCTGTAGTGACACCTCACATAAGGGGAAGCTGACTCGAGGTCTCCGCGAGAAACGAAAGAATGTACACGCTCAAGGTGTGTCCTCAAGCACCCCGTGGTGACTTGAGCAAGTACTGACTTTGTGTGGCACATGCAAGAGTCACAGATGTGCAATGACGATCAGCACACTTCCAGACAATGTCTTACTTGAAATATTCGATACCTGTCGAAAGAGTCACGATCACACCCTTCGCTTTGTATGGAAATGGCACGTACTGACGCACGTATGTCGAAGATGGCGACAAATCGTTATTGCGTCGCCATGCCGTCTCAATCCCCAAATTTTCTGCACACACAGAACACCTGTCAGGAAGGATCTGGGTATCTGGCCAGCTTTTCCTATCGCTATTGACTATCAATATGTTTGGAGCGGCAACTCACCTAACGATGAAGACAATATTATCGCTGCACTCGAGCACCCCGATCGCGTATGTTATCTCAGGCTCGACGCAACAGGCCCACACTTGGGAAAGATCGCCACGGTGATGCAGGAGCCGTTTCCAGTGCTGACGCATCTCTACCTTGTCTCGAGGGATGGGTATGCGCCCGTCCTTCCCGCCAAATTCTTGGGAGGATCTGCATCATGTTTACAGGCAATTGCCTTATCCAGCATTCCCTTTCCGGAATTACCAGTTCTCCTTTTGTCCACCAGCAACCTTGTCACTCTCACTCTTCACGATATACCCCCAACTGGTTACATTTCACCCGAGGCTATGGTTGTGGCTTTGGCCGCGTTGCCCAGGCTCAAAACCTTTATCATTGAATTCCAATCGGCTACTCCCCGTCCTGATCGAACAGGCCCGCCTCCCGTAACGCGGACTGTCCTTCCTGCTCTTAATTTGTTTCATTTTCGGGGTGCTAGCGAGTATCTGGAGGTCCTCGTTGCCCGAATTGACAGCCCTCAGCTGAACTGGATCCACACATATTACTTGAACCAGTTTATTGACTTTCAGGTTCCTCAGCTCTCCAAGTTCATCGATCGTTCAGTAGGCCTTAAGTCAACCATATTCAAGCAAGCGCACGTTGTCTTTTTCAGGGACCGGGTCACCCTCACCAGCGGTATTCCAGACCATCCAACTTCAGATTGGCGCCCTGTTACGATTGGCATCTCGTGTCAAGGGATTGACTGGCAAGTTTCGCACATGGCCCAGGTGCTTAGCCAATTTTCCACTACACCCGAGGTGGTCCATCTGAAGCTCGAGGCCCAGCGCGAGGAAGATTGGCAATTAGAAAGCGCAGACGGTATCGAATGGCTGCACCTCCTCCGCCAATTCTCCACCGTCCGGACACTGGATGTATCTCGGAATATCGCAGGGTACGTTGCTCGTGCACTTGAGGACATCAGGGAAGAGATGGTCGTTGCAGTGTCGCCATCCCTTCACTCAACTTACTTGGTGGTCCAACCGGCATCATCTATTAAAAAGTTCGTCGCTTTCCGCCGAATACCTGTAGCCGTCGGTGGCATGTCCGGTGGATTGCGTTGTCGCTATTGCGACGTGACCTTTGGACGGCGTCAGGAACACGGACGGCACATTCATGATGTTCACTCGCCACCGCACCGATGTCCACTCTGCCCTTACGTATGGCGCCGTTCCGACAGAATCAAGGCCCACCTTGTGGAGAAACACCAAGACCAGTTACCCCAAGAAGTCTTGAACGGAATCCGCGCCAAGCGAGGCCAGTATCTGGTCGCGTACCTAAACGCTGAACTCGTGTGGTCAGCGCCCCCACCTCCTTACTAGTCCCGAGGAGAAGGACGTTGGGGTGCCCGTTCCCGTTACGATGTGGGTGCCAGATCAACGTGCTATGATGCGGGGGTGCGCGATGGGTCCATAACCAAGCCCCACTCTCTCGCGCAATGCATGCGTACACAGATATACTTCTTTGAGAGAAGGGCAGGTGGTTATGGTGTGTTGTTCGATAAGACTCTATTTTCTCTCTCCCTCGTTCTCTCTGCGTCTGTGTTATCAGCTTGTCGGCTAAATTGTCACCTTGGACTTTTTTGCTTAGTCCTGTATTTTCGTTATCGGGCATCACTATATGTCCCTTTTCCTCCCCTCTTGATCGACCCCTCCTATCGTCGTGTTTGTTCCTTCTTTATCTGAAATTCGATATCTCCTAACTAAGTTACTTGTTGTAACTACGATATGCACTATAAATCGATCTGTCGCTCTCATTGCTGTGATTATTTCTAAGCCCGTGAATCTGACCCGACAAACGGGACTCGCTAGTTCCTTAGGTCACCACTTTCGCCCCGAGGGCCTCAGCCAGCTTCTTGGCATATCGTCTCACCTCCCCCCGCTCTCCCATCACCGTCAGCCGCACCAACTCGCCCGTCCTCTCAGAAGATGAAGTAGGTACGCGAACGAGCTCCCATCGCCCGAAAGCCCAGTTCAGGATCTGCTGCCCCTCTTCCTCCCCTTCGGCAGCGTGAGGACGGGCACTGCTGAAATGAAT
>QFDY01002634.1:0-14673 GCA_003315925.1 Lactarius sp. MG121
CCGAAGTAGGCCACTAGATTGGAGGGAACACGACTCACCAGGGGTAGAACATCAGACGGCTTGTTTTGTATCAAGTGCGCAAGTTCATCGTTGTAAAGGCTGACATGGCGCAGATCGACTTCTAACTGGTAATGCTTTAGAAGTAGATTTGCTCTGAGTTTATCTCTAGACGCAGTAGGTCAGTTGAAGGAAAACCCAGATAAGGACGACAGGTACCGGTAGATGAATTCGCCTCCAATACGATACTGAAGAAGAAAATCAAGCAGAAGCTTCTCAGTTTCAGATGGAGATTCTGTCGAGAAAGAAGAAGTGTTCGCGTTCTGGTGAACAGAGACAGAATAAACGCGATCCGCGTCGAACCCAGACATATCGAGTAGACGCGTCTCAAAGTCGCGTCGCGTGTTCGTGCCACCGTCGGGACACTTGAGGGCAGGCTTGCACAGCCCCCCCCTCTCGGCTTATCTCCGTTCACTCAAGATGGAATCAGGCGAGCAGTCCGTCGTACTACCTTCGAGCACTCTATCAAGTCTATCGCTCTCCCTGTGGGTCTCATCGAATAGAAAGTTGGCATGACTCTGATCATAAAGCGTCTCCAGTCATCCCCTTCCGATCCTGAACATCTCTGAACATCTAACTCGCCGGAGACTCCAGACCTCTACTAGCCTCCCTTTTGGTGCACATCCATTTTAATCGGCGAGCTTTCCGGTCTCATTCTTATACAGTCCTTGGTGCTCTTCTCGGCACTCAAAATGGTCGCGAGGTCGAGATTGTCAACACTTTCGAAGTAGCCGTAGAGCCAGGCGACAGCAAGGTTGATCATGGGTCTTTCAATGTAAGAAAGGAACAATGTATGCGTCCGCGGCATCAACAGCGTGATACGTCGCTGAGATTGTTTCCAGACAAGCAGGTCTTCCCCTCTCTAGAATTCATTGGCTGGTACACGGTCGCTTCACACCCCACCTCGAGACACATTGCTCTCCACGAACAGGTTGGTTTCTCACCACTTTCTCACAACAGTTGTGTAATGTTTGCATAGTTCTCTGCATACTGTTCGACTCCTCTCCTGCTGATCTTGCAGCCCACCGACACTTTAGGGGCCAGTGTGACACCGGGGCATTTACCTCTCAAGGCATACGAGCCAACGATTGAGATCCGTGATCGATCTTCACGGTCCGTGTACATAGAAGCTCCGTTCTCCGTCGAGACTGGTGAAGCGGAGAGGATTGCTGTCGACACGACGGCTCGTGGAGGGGAGGGTGGTACGAGTCGTAGGTTTCCATTCACTTCATCGTCTGTCCGTCTATTTCTGAACTTTGCTTCCTAGTTGAATCCCACCTCCAAACCCAACGCGCTGCCGTCAAAATGCTACATGATCGGATTCTGGTTCTCGTGAACTACGTAAAGGCTGTCCTCTCAGGAATGGGTCTCTATCCCACGCATGTCATTTGTCTTATCCCAATTGCAGATTCCGCACCGAAAGATCACGCCGCAATACGGTCCCTGGCCGCTCTAGTAGCTTCACTCCCAGCAAGCGACAGCCAAGGGTTTAGAGAAGAGTTTGAAACCGTTTGTCCATTCGTTCTTCCATTTCTCTCACAGTTAACCCCAACGACAGGAATACGTTGACGTTCAGCTCACGGCGTACCTATCGACATTGACTAAGTCTACAAGCATCTTGAACGATGTATGCCCCTTTAGCCTCCGTTATACGATGACGTCCTCAATTGTTCACAGATCGTTGATAAACACAATATCTTGCACTCCAGTGGGAAGGAAGAACGCCCAGGCAACTTCCTTTCCAGCAGGAGGAGAGGTATGCATGGGCGCGGCTTTGGTAGCGATTGGGATAGGATGCATTAAGAGAGCAAAGTCAGTGTATTAGCTATTAGTGATCACGCAATCAAACCGCCCCAACACGGCGCTAAGCGCGACGCTCAGGACACTTGTCTGCTCCGTCTCCTGGGTGTTTGCAGTACACGTGGGGCCTTTCTCTATCCTTTGGGATGTGCGCACCGTCATCTACGTGATTGGCTTAGTGGATTACGCCTTGCACGATCGGTGATATCCTTGATTCCTGAAGCCATTTCATCCGTCAACTATGAGTGCCCTCAAGGCGCTAAGTAAGTCCCTGCTGGAACATGGTACCCGCTGTGCGTTTTCCTTTCATTTTAACATCAACATCGTCTCGTCTGGATTCGCAATCACAGTTCGAATATCAGATCCAACTTTATACGGTAATGATAACTCGACACAAGCCACAAAGGGCGTATGGCGAGGGTGCCCACAGCGCCGACATCAGATTATCTCACGGTCGCCATTGTATCATTCGAACCATTCACATGCATTGATCCTCAAAATAGGTCGAGGCGTAGATGCAGGTGCCAAGTACTAAGTTTGCAGGGTTGTAGGGATCTACCACGTTTGCAAACCTGGTCGTGTTCATCGCTAAGGTATTCCATGGGTTATGGGTCGAGAACTGCCTGACGAAGTATAACTTCACGGTACAAGGAATGACGGGCTAACGAGTACATACCCACCCAATAAGTGCGCACGTCGTATTTCGGATTTTGGCGCGTAAGATGTACAAAATGGTGACCACTACGCTCCCACGCTTTCTGCGCTGGGAAGGTAACCCTCTTTCAAGCTTCTCTCCAAGCGTCGGATTTCCTCGACCGAAGTAGCCTTCGCGATAGCCTCCCTGACCTTGTTGGCCTCCTCTTTAGTTAAGAGCCGACCAGCCTTCCCTGGTGCAACCACAGGACGAGGTTCTTCTGCCACTGTGACGCTCTTGGCGGCGCCAGTTGATATGGTCGTCGATAACGTGGTAGCGAGTGTGTTCATGAGTCCATCTGGAGTCAAGAACAGACTTTTCGCTGCTTGCCGCTCCTACGACTATGCTGAATTTACGAGCCCTGTCTGTACGCGGCAGACGACGCACCTTGTCACGAATTCTCTGAAAATCTAGGACTCTTAGTCCTGGTATTCTCCAGGCAAGCCATTCGCGGTACCATTTTTTTTCCTGCACAGGGTTCCCTAAGAGACTCAAGTATTTGAGTCCTTTTATTTCTTTCAATGGCTCGATATCGCCTAATTCGGTGATATTGTTATTGGTAAGGACGAGAGTGGTAAGATTAGGGACAGAAAGGTGCAGGGAGGGTGAGATAGCAGATATCCGGTTGTTGGCCAACAGAAGGGTGCGGAGCCGTCTCAGAAGAGGAAGGTTGCTCAGTGCAACAAGGGAATTGTCCGTAAAGTCGATGGCATCATGTTGGTCCTATGGGATCTGAGTGATGTACAAGTAAAGTCGGATCGAGAACCAACCTTGGTCACACCGAGGTTTTCGATTGCGGGAATTTTGTATCCTATATACATTACGGTTGACGAGAATAGAGAGATTGAGTAGGACTTACCACGAAGGTCTAGCTGGCGCTCTTTGATCGGATTGAGAGAGGACGATGCCTGTGTGAGTAGTTCTGGTGTGAGTTTCATGGTCGACGATCCTGAGCGTGCGACACGCCGAGGTGGCGCGTGTGCGTTGCTGCACTCTTTTTCCTCTCTCATCTCCCTGACCTCGAGCACGTGTTCCACCTCTTCAACAATCCACCATGAAGTCTATTCACGAACGCTTGAACTTGTCGGTCTTTCCTTTTTCTTTCCCTTTATTTGTCTCTGAACAAGTGATCTAGGTATACCAACGAAGATGATTCCTACATCTTCGTCCCCGCAGAGCCCGCCAATGCAAGACCTCTCGTGGTTCACAGGAACTCGGGAGATATCGTGCTCGACTGTAAGGTTCTTTATTCTCAACTGATAGCATATAAACCTCGACTTTGGGACAGTACCCAATTCCGCGATACCCTCTTCAGCAAAGCGCTACAAGAAGACCATTTATGGCATCTATGGTTTGATCTCGCTGTCACAGTGTAGGTCTCCTCCGCCCATTCTGGAATTCTCTCTTACTAGACATCCATTTGTAGCGGAATATCTCATTGTGATTACGGGTCGAGAACTCCGGGGAAACCTCTTGGGACATCCCATCTACCGCGCTGTAGATTTCGACATTCTCCCAGTCCGCCCTGGCCTTTCGGTCGCCAAACCCTCTCACCCAGTGGAAACACATTTACTTGCGCTCGTTCGCTCTCATTTGAACAACGGTCTGTTTTTATATAGCTATGTGTTCGACATCACACGGCGATTGCAAGCCCAATACGTGGCCAGAGAAGGTGACGAGAGAAAGCCGATGTGGGAAACAGTACGTGCGGTGATCGACGGTCATTACCTTTTTCTCAACTTTCGCCGCTCAGGCAGACGACAGGTTCTTTTGGAACAAGTATGGCAGTGCTATGGGAGTCAATGTTAGTTGATCGACATTCCCCTCAGGTTTCTGCAGTCAAGGTTCATGGATATATCCATCTCAGACCCCAAAAATGACGTGAGTCATGGAGTTGTAGTGATACGACTGTTCTAATCCCCCATCTAGCTAAGCCCGTACATTCTTCCTGTGATGAACGGAAGTATGTACCCCTGTCCTCATGTCTAGCACGTTGTGAACAGTCGTGTTGACATGCCTTTCAGCCTTTGACGCGCGTACGGTGATGGTTGACGGTCGGAAACTGCACTTGTGCCTCGTTAGCCGGCGTTCTCGCTTCAGAGCCGGCACTAGGTACTTCAGGCGTGGTGTCGACCATGATGGTCACGTTGCCAATTTCAACGAGACGGAGCAGATCGCCACTATTCCATCCCAGTCAGATCCGAACGCGGCCGCCACGACGCTGAGCTTTGTTCAAATACGCGGCAGCGTACCTGTTTTCTGGGCCGAAGTCAACACATTGCGCTATAAGCCGGACCTTCAAATCATGGAGTTGCAGGATTCTGTAATTATATTTTTTTGATGATTTGTTTGCTATTTACTAAACCTATCGTTGAGGTGAATGCAACTCATCGACACCTCCAAGAGCAAGTCTCGTTGTACGGGGATCAAAGCCTTGTCAATCTGGTTGACCAACAAGGATACGAAAAGCCAGTCAAAGAGGCATATGAGCGTAACCTTGCTAAAGTAAGCGCATTGAGGCGTACTGTGACACTACTGACCGCGTCTAGGCGGACGTACCTCAAGTCAAATATCAGTATTTCGACTTTCATAATGAATGCAAGCATATGCGCTGGGATCGTATCAGCCTTCTGATAGATGACCTTACCGAAGATCTACTACGGGATGGGTATGTCCTTTGGAGGTCATTACGGACGCAACTTCATATCGGCTTTCAGCTACTTCCACCTCGATTCAAAGAGCCAGGATCCCGTCAAATGGCAATTAGGAGTCGTTCGAACAAATTGCATGGATAATCTAGACCGAACCAATGTTGCGCAGGCTGCCATAGCGAGATGGACACTCGATTTACAGCTGAAAGCTGCAGGCATCTTAGGAGAAAAAAGTGCTGTGGACCAACACGAAGAGATTGATGTTGCTTTACGAGAGAGTACGAAGACCGACTTCACCTGGTCATTTCCTGTGCTGATATTGGCGCACTAGTGTGGTCTGATCACGCTGATTACATTTCGAAAGCATATGCCGGAACCGGGGCCTTGAAGACAGACTTTACGCGTACTGGCAAGCGCACACGCCAAGGAGCGTTCGATGACTTCAAGAAGTCGGCGATCAGATACTTGAGGAATAATCATTTTGATGGCGCCCGGCAGGTGAGGGTCAATAATTCGGGCGATGATTTCACACCTTACCTTTGAAAAGGACGCATATGACCTTATGACAGGTGCCTGGGTTCCGCGAAAGGGACCATCATCTGCTCTGTTTCTGATAGCGGATACGCGACCATTGATTCTTCGTGCCGTAAGTTACCGATGATAATGGTACTCAAGGTACTAGTGATTGACCTTTTTGTCTTCCAGGTTCCTTACATTTTGACTTTCTCGTTGTTCATGATCCTTGCGGGCCTCACGTTGCCTCGCACATCTGGTGCGTCCGATGTTAACGCAGCACCGTTCTTTCACTGACCCTGGCTTTCAGACTATTCGTTAGTGTACTATTTTGCGCTTTGGCTCACTCTGGTTGTTCTTTCGACCATCTTCATCCTCGTGCATGGGCTCGACTACGTCGCTTGGCCACGTCTTCTACCTGTGACGGAGACCATACACTACAACGGTCCGGGCTTCCGCTCTGGTCGCCACGGGACAGGACTCGGCTTAGACTTTGGAAAACTGAAGTCAGGTGTCAATGCACAATGGATGACCCGAGGTTTTCTGCGGTCAGACAAGCAAGTTGAGGAGATTGAACTGGGTGCTAAGAGGCATGTTGATTGAGGACATAAAGTAATCGGTTCCAGCTTGTTATTTTGCACAGATTTATTTACGTTACGAGGACTTTTGCTACGAGTAAGTTAGTCTAAATTCTATAGATTCTTCAGAGCCAGGCTCTCGGTTTAAATTCCGACCAATCTCGCGAGTTGCCGTTCATAACAATGTGACCGTCTCTGGGTGTTTTTCACTTTCACACAACTGCTCATTGCTCTCCTCTTGTCATGTCCACCAGCAAAAAACGCAGCTCACCGGGCGCAGCCACGGCAAAAAATGGCGATCCATTCGCCGACGTTGACATTGGGCCTGCAGAGGATAGTATCCTTACTGAATTCCAAAAAAAAATCCAGCGTGTTGAGCTTATTCTTGGTGAGTACCGTACCTTTGATGTTTTTGTATTCTGTGATCGCGGGGCTGCATCCCCTTCGTTTCTTACGGGCTACTTTCAGAGCGTCGTGCGCAGGAGCAGCTGACCCCTGTATATCAACAGCGTCGCGAGGCGCTCAAAAATATTTCCAAGTTCTGGCCTGTTGCACTGTTGAAGCACTCTATGTTCGCTCTCCAGGCGCAACATGATGCAGATCGGGTGGCGCTGAGCTATCTTGAAGATGTGTGGGTCGTTCGTGATTCACGCGAACCTAAAGTGTTCACTTTGGAGTTTGTGCGCTCAATATGTTCTAGCTGTATTCGATGAAATGCTGACTTTGGGGTTGCCAGTATTTCAAAGAAAACCCTTACTTCAGTGACTCGGTACTGAAGAAGGAATACAAATTTGAACCATCAAATGCCTCTACCAATGAGGAGCCTGACGCAGATGGCATCACGCCCTCAATGCTCGACTTTTCATGGGAGCGTGATGTGACGGCCCAGGTTCGTTTATCTATATCTTGATTCTGGGAGTGTTTCTTGTTACTTATTATATCGCAGGCTACCAAAATACAGTGGAAGAACGACTCGAAGAACCTGACAGAACTGTACCCTCTCAAGGTCGATGAGGAAGATGATACGTTGGCTGAGCCAGGAAGCTTTTTCAACTTTTTTGAAGTTGCAAGGGACTACAACGACGTGAGCTCATTTGTTTTCGCTAATGAGGTATCCCTTGTGCTGACTAAGGAACAGCTGGGGGTAGTGATTGCCAACGAGGTATTCCCCGATGCGATTGAGTATTTCCGCGGAGATGCTGGCGGAGATGAACTTTACTCTGATGAGGAAGATGAGGAGAGCGATGACGAGGACGAGAACGAGGAAATCGACCTCGAAAAGCCGCGTGCAAAGAAGCCCAAGCAGGGGTGATGGTTATTTTTAACGGAGCGAGCGATTTATGTACTGTAGCCGAGAGTACTGAGACCGACGGGCGCCGAGCGAGCCGAGCTTGTTTGTTACTTTACCTATTTTGTCACCAAATCAATTTTTCTCATTGTTTTCACCTTGGCCGTTTCCACCTTGGCCTTTTCACCTGAAGGGCCCTTCACTCTCACTTTCTTTTCTCTGACTGACACTCACATTCCTTCAGCTCATCATGAAGCTCACTCCAGTCAACGTTCTTTCTGCTGCGTCTTTGCCAGTCATTGTTTTAGCTCATGCCCGTCATCCTCATCCTCACTACCATCGTCAAGTCCTTGCCGCATCACCCTCCTCCTCTTCTTCTCCCCCTTCTTCTCTTTCTTCTCCATCTTCTTCTCCGTCTTCCGGAACCCCCATTTCCGGTACCGTCGTTTCGAATACCCTTTCGAACACCCTTCTCCCCACACCTACTGGCCCTACGCCTTCCATCTCGTTGCAGTCAACAAATCCAACTGCCGTCCCTCTCTCTAATATTGTCGTCAATGCCCCTTCCGCTGCCACCAGTATGATGCCCACTCCTGCTCCTCCTGGTACAACCCCAAGCAACATTCCCAAGGCGCCTGGCCTTCCTGACAGTACGCACTTGACTTCGTTCTCGGAAAAAGCGGCTAACCCCCGTGGTTAGTTTCCATTTTGTCGCCTGGAAACTACCCTCCTCTTGACAGACCACCGCCCACGGATTCCCCTGAAGTCCAGCAGTGGATCAAGGAAGTTCAAGAGTCGGGTGTAGAGATCCCCGATTTTTCTCCTACTGTTGCTGGCGGATGTCCTGCAAACCCTGATGCAGTTGCCGACTCGAGCCGTTGCTGGTGGACGTGTGGTGGTTGCACGCGCGAAACCGATGTCACCACTTGCCCTCAAAAGTACAACTGGGGTCTCACATATGACGATGGCCCTGCTCCTTATACGCCGGATCTCCTGAACTATTTAGACCAAGTCGACCTCAAGGCTACTTTCTTCGTCGTCGGCTCTCGTGTGATCTCATACCCTGCTCTTCTTCAGCAAGAATACCTCAAGGGTCACCAGATTGGTGTCCACACGTGGAGCCATTATTCGCTCACTACCTTGACGAACGAAGAAATCATCGCTGAGTTTGGCTGGACCAAGAAAGTCATCAAGGATGTCCTCGGTGTTACACCTACGATGATGCGACCCCCATTCGGTGATATTGAGTCAGTATTATTATTTTTTACTCATCCAGTGGGTTGAGCGGGCTGACGGGCAACTCCACTCAGCAATCGTGTGCGTGCCATTTGCGAGGCCATGAATCTCACCCCAGTCATATGGACCCGCATCTCCCCAACCGCCACCTTCGATACTGATGGTGAGCATTCACCGCTTTCCATTAGCCGTCGCTGATATCCTGTCCAGACTTCAACATCCATGGCGGAATCACAAGTGTTCAACAAGTTCTTTACAATTGGGAAAACATTCTCGGCAATGTCTCAACTATCGATACTGGGTTCATCGTTCTCGAGCACGATCTTTTCCAACAGAGTGTCGAAGTTGCTACTGGTTACATCCTTCCTGATGCTCTTGCCCACCAACCTTCGTTCAAGATCCAGCCAGTCGTTGATTGTCTGGACCTCCAACCAGGCGATGCTTACCTTGAAACGAATGACAATAGCACCAATCCTCTACCAATTTGTATGTCCCCCCATGCCCCTTCGTATGACGTGTCTTATGTACTTATTTTTTTCTCCCCACTTCTCAGCATCTGACGGTGACACTACAAATTCTACTTCCTCCAGTTCAGGCCAGAGTTCGAGCGGTAGCGGTTCAGGAAATACCAAGAATGGGGCCCTTACGGGCGCCGTGATGAACATAGGCGGTCTCGCAGTTGCCGTCGTACTTGGCGTTCTAGCAATCACTCTCTAGACTACTTCCGGATGGACTTGTTCCTGATTCGTCGAACGGCATTTTACGCACAACCACAAGATACCACGGAAAACACTGCGACTCTCTATTGCCGTAGCTTATATGCATTTTACTTCTTTCATTTATTTACTTCATCTCCGTCATGCTTTTGGACGTTGGTACTGTAGCAACAGTGATGAGTGTTGTCCTGCACGTACTACTGGCTGGTTCCAGGCAATAATTTGCTAGCAGCACCACCACGTCTGCCCTAGATTCGGACATAGCTTACCCACTAGACATTTAGCGTAGCGGCGTTGGTTGGGTCCACACTGCAGAATGACAATAAGGTTTTTATGCTCAATTCTGAATGAAGCCTGACGGATGGGACTTATCTTTCCACTACAAAGATCGAATGTTCATTAGAGTCGGGTGGTATAGGTAAACGAGACAGCGTCCGGGTGGTGTTACATTGTGCATGTACAAGGCTCGGCTCGTGCAAGTAATCGTGATAGTAGGTACAGAAAGCTTCAAGGGCCACCCCCTTTCCCGCGCTGAAGCACGCTGTCAATGAAAGTGCTTCGTACCCCAGCTCCGTCGTCGCTATGACCCGTAGACCTTCGAATGCGGCGCCATAAGCTCGGAGTTGAAGGTGGGGGCGACGACGAAGTCTGATTCGAAGGGGTGGCCGAAACCGAGACGGAGATGGGCGGGGCCGCGGGTGCGGGTGCGGGTACGGGTGCGGGAAATGCCGGACTGGTCGAGGTCTTGGCAGACGCCGGCGGCCCAGAGCCAGCCGCGGAGGTGGCCAGATAACCAATGTCAGAAGGGGCATTGCTCGGGTTCTGAATCGGTAGGGGCAGCAACGGCAGTCGAGACTCTGGCGCGTTTGGCGGAGAACCGGTCGCGCTCGGCGAGGTTTCACGTTCTGTCTCAGTGCTCGTCGTGGCATGAGGTCCTTTCGGCTTCCCGGCTTCGGCCGTCCGCTCGTCCGGCCTGTCGTCTTTCTCGTCTATGTGCCGTGATCGATGATAGACCGATTGGATCGGGGAGGGTGCAAGCAAAGTCGTTGGAAAGTCCCACGAGTCGACCGTGCCGTGTAATAGAAGTGAAGGTTGTTTGCGGCGCTCGAGACGCTGAGCCAACGGGGGCAGATCACCTGCAGGAAGCCAAACCCGTTAGGGAAAGGGGGAAAAAAACGCGAGTGTGGTGCGGACGGAGTATGGTCCCAACGAGGTATGAACGTTTCTTTGCGTTCCTGAAAAAAGGCATTTGGAGAAGCTGCGCGGCTGTGGGCCTGAGGAGAGGAGTGTGTCGTCAGGGTCCAGCATAAAAATACATTGCAGACTACTGAAAGGCGCGGACCGGAGAGATGGATCCTTCAAGAGGCAACGCTCCACGATTTCCTTAAATGCTCGGGAATACTTGTGAACCCCACCTTCGCGATCGAGGGTTGGCGGTTCCCCTTGCACGCTGTCAACAGATGGGAATTAGATTGAAACCGACAATGTGGAAGCATGCCCCCAGAATATGGGCCGAAAGGTTCGGGACGCGGGGTAATAGAGTTCCGGGGCACGATCACTCACATCTGCAAAAGTACAGTGCGAGAAGATTCCCGAGACCGCGGGGCACGCCCCTGCGCCAGCTCTAGGGCAGTGATACCGAATGACCAAATGTCGGCACTCGAGTCATATTGGATGCCGGAAATGAGCTCTGGTGCCATCCAGCATGGCTGTCAGGGGAGATTGTGGTGAACTAGTTGGGACATGTGACACAACAACTGTGGGAATGAGATAACCGACCGTGCCGACGAAAGACCGCCGCTTGCCAACCCTCGAGCGGCGCGGTGCGACGTTAACATCCTTGTCAAAGACAACAATGCGAGATGGTTTGGCATTCTCATGCACGTGGGTGTGATCCTCGTCGTTTAATGGTGCAGCGACTCCAAGGTCACCGAGGAGGACAGTACCGTCATCATCAATGAGGAGGTTGGCCGCTTTAACATCCCTGTGAATAAACCCATTGATATGCAAGTAGCTATAGGGGGCAAATTAAGATGAGGTAATCGAAAAATCGGAAGGAACATACTTCAGGCCCTCTAGAGCTTGTTTGAGGATGCAACGCACTACTTCTTCCTCCATGCCTCCTGGCCATGCGTATTGCATGACGTCCGCCGCACTACCGGCGTTCATAAGGCGAAGCGCAATGTGTAATTTGTGGCCATCTAGCCAACTTCCGCGGACACGGAGGACATTTGGGTGCTTCGAAAGGGACATGAGCTGAGTTTCCCTCTGAAGAAGGCGCAGTGATCCTTGAGGAAGCCTGTCAAGATCGAGAACCTTGAGGGCACACGGTATTGGCCAGTCCTGGGAAGATTTGGGATGATACGTCGCGTGGTACACGATTGAGGATGAACCAAATCCGATGGGTGGACCTAGAGCATAATCTTCCGGAAGATCACTGAATGAATTGCGGAAAGTACGTAAATTAATATAAATGAAACGAAAGTAAAAAACCTATAAAGTTGCCATTCGTCTTTGACAGCCCCGATAAAAGAGATTGAAGTCATTGGTCGGGTTTCACTCACCAGGCACTGACTGCGACCCTTGACCTCCATCCTGACGGTCGTCACGTGAGTGCATATATCCTCTCCGCGCCCGAATCGCCTCGTTGGCTCTTGTCCCTTCCCTCCATGTCTCCAAAGGATGAAGAATCCCCTGCAGACTACAATTACGGTGGTTATCTCCAGGTAAAAGTTGCCGATGCCTTCAAAGACGGAAGATATACCGTCGTAAGGAAGCTTGGGTAAGTCCGCTTTCCTTCCATACCACGCATATTTGCCTCACAATGCCTCAGTTGGGGCCATTTTTCCACAGTCTGGCTCGTGAAAGATACTCTGTACGTACCTTATCGCTTTAACATCGTCTACCGACCTCGAGCCCCCTTATCGCAGTGAGCGACGTCATTCTGCCTTGAAGATCGTCAAGTCGGCCGGAAGGTATTCGGAGACGGCTCGGGATGAGATCAAGCTACTTCGTCAAATAGCCGACGCATCCCCGTCTCATCCTGGAAGAGCCCACATCGTCGACTTTCTCGACACTTTTCCCCACACGGTCTCATCGACGACCCACATATGTATCACTTTCGAGCCACTCGGCGAAAACCTCCTTTCCCTCATCGAGAAGAATCGCAGGAAAGGCGTTACTCCTTGTATCGTCAAGAGTATCACCAAGCAAATCCTTCTCGGTCTCCAGTATCTTCACGAAGAGTGTGACCTCATTCACACGGATATCAAGCCGGAGAATATCAGTCAGTTCGGTCTTTTGCTGTTTTATGGTGTCGGAACACTCACAACTTTGTTTCTTTTTCTAGTGATGTGCATTCCTGACATTGAGTCTCACATCGCCAGTCAGCTTTCCTCCTCTCCTCCCCCCCAGACTCATAAACTTCCTATCCCCCCTAATCCCCGCAGCCGCCGCGTGTCTGCACTCACTTCCCACGCACTTTCGGTCCCTAGCCGCTCAGTTCATATAGTTGTGTCACAGCCTCTATCTACCCCTCCTGACCATCACCGCCTTCATTCACGTGTTGGTTCCAGTGCCAGCAGTTATACCGACTCGTTGTTGCGCCATAGCTCCTCTGTCTCCACTCCAGCGACCAGCCTAGGCAGCGCTATGTCTAAATTGAAACTTACCTCGCCGGAACAGCCTACTAGAGCTCCTCTCAAGAACTCCATCCTTCACATTGAAGCACAGAGGAGCTCACCCACCCGGGTCACACCCGCCGGACCTTCGCTGCTAACGCAGACAGCTCCTCACCTTCACGAGCCTGAATCTTCATCATTTTCCCCATCTTCACCCCCTCTTGGAGCATCACTCGAATCCTGTTCATATCCGGTTTCTCCCTCACCCATATCCTCCGATGATTCACCCTCTTCGTTCCACCCTGTCCTTGTCAAGATAGCCGATCTTGGGAATGCGACGCCCTCCAAGAGGCATTATACCGAGGATATTCAAACACGGCAATATCGCTCTCCGGAAGCTATCATTGGGAGGGCTGATTGGGATCACAGGGTCGACGTGTGGAGCGTCGCATGCGTGGTGCGTCCAGATTACCGGCAGAGGTGTTGCCTACTGACAGTACTGTTTGTCTAGGTGTTCGAGCTGTTAACAGCGGAGTATCTCTTTGAGCCACAGTCACAAGGCCAGGTCTTCTCCAAAGACGATGACCACTTGGCGCAGATCATTGAGCTCTTGGGCGACTTTCCTCCACGCGTCAAGCAAGGCGGGCGATATAGCCGCGACCTGTTCGACCACAAGGGAGCATTACGTTATATCAAGCATCTAAAGCCGTGGCCCCTCAATCGCGTTATGCGCGAGAAGTATTTGTTTGAGCATGCCGAAGGGGATGCACTATGCAGTTTCCTGGAGCCAATGCTCGCGCTCGATATGCGCGAACGCGCTAGTGCTGGGGAAATGGTCAACCATCCATGGTTGGACGTGGATTGGAAAGAGGAAGCCATTACTCTCGAGAGTATCGTGTGGTGAATGACTCAAAACTGATGTTAATGAGGTTATGACGACGCCAGCACCTTTTCATTATCTCTCGCTGGCCAGGACGTTGTTTTGTTTCATTCCCTCATATTTATTGCAAGGTGGAATACCGTGTATCAAACTTTATGGCCTTCCGTCCCCACTATTTTACTCACTGTCAGTAATAGTCCTCATCACTCTTACTATTACCGTTTCCCTGCTTTCGAACATCCAGATTCGTATAGCTCTATTCCACACCCATGTCATGTACTTAGCGATTTTTATAAACCTGTGTTTTAGCCAGATTTCATCGAGTCCTTGTAGAGTTCGCGTTGAATCCACACCAGATAGCAAGACGAAGTGTAGGGAAGTGTAATGGCAGTTCTATGATTTCAAGATAGCAATATGCGACGCATTACTCGTAAAGGGGTCCCCGGGGTAACAACGCGTCTATCCGATGATGAGTTTGCCCTCCGCCTCGTTGAAATCGTGTGCTGGGACTTCTAGGTTGAGCTGGGGAGAATTGGAGGTCAGCATGAGGCAGCGAGGGGGAAATGCAAACTCACTGGAGCAGGCCCCTTGCGAATGCGACCAGCTAGAGAGTGTGAGGAGTGTCAACAAACGCTGGCCC
>QFDY01002636.1:0-86475 GCA_003315925.1 Lactarius sp. MG121
CCGATAGACAATCGGTGGGACGTCGTCAGACCAGCCGGAAGACACTACCGCTGCGACATTGATTCAAGAGAACTCCACGGAGACGATTGGGGATCATTAGACGGAGATAGCAGCAGTAGCGAAGAAGAAGAGGGGCCCAGGGAACAAGCACCCTCAGAGTCAAGTCACGAAGAACAAGCAGAAGAACATACCGCCACGGAAAGTGAAGTACGACCAGGAACAGGAGACGATTCAAGCCTACTAGCACATATAGCTGAGTCCCTGCACATCACAGTCCCGGAAGAAATTCACATTCGAAGCCCCATGACCACAGTTACCGAAACACAAGCAATGGAGGAAGTGCAACGCATCAGAGAAGAAGCCGAAGCCATCCTCAACCCCATCAATCCAAATACGGGACATAGATTGACCACAGACGACGCAGCACTATTTCGTGCAATAGGACCAGATCACCCAGATCCACCAGAAGGACCACCACCACCACCAGGAGGACTACCAGGCGGATTCCCGGGTCAAGGACCCACAGGAGGAGGATTCCCAGGAGGAAGACCACCAGCAGGAGGACCACCAGGACCGCCAGGACCGCCGGGAGGAGGCATCCCTGTAGGAGGAGGACACGGATCGGATAGGCTATCAGGTGAACCTCCGACCGTCTACGATGGAGACCGCGCTAAATATGAGGCGTTCCTTACACAATGGCACGTGTACTGGGGAATGAACCTCGACGCCCCCATTATGCAGAACGAATACCGTCGATCCCTTCTCTTTTTGGGATACGTTAAAGGAGTCAACGTCAGCGAGTGGACACTATCCATCCTCGAATGGCTCAATCGAGAAGTACGACGAGGAGTAAGTCAATACTCCCAAACCCTGTGGAACCACGTAGCGGCAGAATTCGCCAAACGGTTTTCAAACATACTCGAGGAAGAGCAGGCGCAAGCAGAACTTCAAAAAGGAGTTAGAATGACGGGGGAGGATATCGACGCGTACGTGGTGAAATTCGAACAATTGGCAAGAAAAGCTCACTACAATTTGAACGACCGCCAAACTATCGACCGATTCACGGCGGGACTACCCCGAGCACTATTCATGAAAGTGTACGAGCTCGACGAACCCCACACCTTCGAAGACTGGAAACGATGTGCCCTACGACGACAAAAACAATATATTCACATGAAAGCACGGTTGGACAACTTCAAAACCAAGACACCGCCATCATCTGCCCAACCTCGGTGGAGGCCGCAACCCCCGAACTGGAGACCACCACAAGGACCACCTCCGTCCAGATACGACCCAAACGCGATGGACACATCAGCTGATCGAACTCGCGCAAGAGTGGCCGAAGTTGGAGACCCCAACAGGCCATTTGTCCCAAGACCGCAAAGAGGAGGATACGGAAGAGGAGGAGGGCCTCCACCCCGAGACATGAGGACAGTCGTCTGCTACAACTGCAACCAGACGGGACACTTCTCACGAAATTGCTCACAGCCGCACCGCCGAGCAACTGCTAGCCGAATGGCAGACACGGACTATTACACCCAGGAAGAACCACCCACACAAGCCAGAGTAGCACACACACTGCCACCCCAGCAAAGGGCCAAGGACTGGCTCGCAGGAGTAGCGGGAGAATCGGATGATGTAAAGGACCTCATCCTCCAAGAGATGTGGGGAAAGGAGGGTTTTCAGAACGCCTAAACCCATCGGCCTGGGTGAGGGCGGTTAATTGTAATTCCGTAATCATGACTCGCTTTCGGTCTCTTAGAATTCCAGTCTCGATTCGCACAAATTACGCAATGGCCGACATTAGAACACTAGTGGACTCAGGAGCCACGGACAACTTCATACGACCCTCGTTCGCAAAAAGAATGGGTCTGGGACTACAACAGTTGGAACATCCCAGAAAGATATGGAACATCGATAATACGGAAAATAAGGCGGGCAGTATCACCCACTTCATCGATCTAGATGTACAGACTAATCAACGACAGCAAAAAATGCGTTTCCTAGTCACAGACCTAGGAAATGAGGACCTTGTACTCGGCTATCCTTGGTTGGCAACATACGAACCGACGATAAGCTGGAGGTACGCCACCATTCACGAGAAGATGCTCCCCGTCGTTATTCGATCGATCAACCCCAACGAAGAGAACCACATCATCGGAAGCATTATCACCGAAGAAGAAAAGGAAGACGCAATAGCAGAACTAGAAGAAGAAAGCCACCTCCGGACCACCGCCACGGAGCTAGCCATTGAAGCTAAGCAATTCCACGATAAAGTAGAACTTCCTCCAGCTTACCAGCAATTCGCAAAAATCTTCAGCGAAGAAGCGTCCAACCGATTCCCTCCTTCTCGACCATGGGACCACGCCATCGAATTCAAAGAAAGCACCCCACCGGCGATCGACTGCAAAATTTACCCTATGACGCAAGAGGAAGATAACAAGCTTAAGGAATTCCTAGACGAACAGCTAAAGAAAGGATATATCCGCCCGTCCAAATCCCCATACGCTTCATCCTTCTTCTTCATTAAAAAGAAGGACGGAAAACTGCGACCAGTGCAAGACTACAGGAAGATCAACGCCGTTACCATCCGTAACCAATATCCCCTGCCCCTCATCTCGGACCTCATCACGGACCTCAGCCAAGCACACACGTACACAAAACTCGACGTTCGATGGGGGTACAACAATGTACGCATCAAGGAGGGAGACGAACATAAAGCGGCTTTCAAGACACGGTACGGTCTCTTTGAACCCACAGTCATGTACTTTGGACTCACCAACTCCCCGGCAACGTTCCAAACCATGATGAACACCATATACCGAGATACCATCATAAAACACGAAGCCAAGGGAACAATCATACGCGTATACATGGACGACATTGGAGTCGCAACTAGGGACCCAGCCGGGCAGAAGGAACACGAAGAAGCAGTCCGCGACGTACTACAAGTAGCTACGGAGCACGATCTCTACTTCAAACTCGAAAAGTGCCTCTTCAACAAGCCGCGAATGGATTACCTGGGGGTAATCCTTGAAAAGGGGGTAACACGCATGGACCCGGTAAAAATTTCTGGCATCAAAGACTGGCCAACACCCACGAAGGTCCGTGATGTACGCTCATTCTTGGGCTTTTGCAATTTTTACCGACTCTTCATTCGCGGCTTCGCCACACACGCCAAACCACTCAACAAACTCACGAGAAAGGACACAGAGTGGAGATGGACGGACGAAGAGGACAAGGCGTTCCAAAAACTCAAAGCCCTGGTCACAGAAGAACCGGTACTCACACACCCGAAACTGGACGATCCATTCGAACTTGAAGTAGACGCTTCAGGATTTGCAACTGGTGCAGTGCTACTCCAGAAGAAAGAAGACGGCAAACGACACCCAATAGGTTATTACTCGGCCACCCTCAACGAGGCGGAAAGGAACTACGACATATACGACTTAGAACTTCTCGCAATCGTCAAAGCTCTTCGACATTGGAGACCATTACTGGCAGGATCCCCGCACAAGATCAAGATATACTCCGACCACATGAACCTCCAGTACTGGAAGCTGCCGCAAAAGATCAGCCGAAGAGTTGCCAGGGAAGTACTCGAACTCATGGAGTACAACTTCGAAATTCACCACATCCCAGGAAAGAAAAACGGTCGCGCAGACGCACTATCCCGACGACCCGACTACGACCAAGGGGAGCGAGACAACGAAAATGTGATCGTATTACCGGAAGATGTCTTCGCACGGACAGTCACGATACAAGCGGAACAAGACCCCCCACAAGCTGAGATCGTACTGCGACACTGGGTGGACCCTCAACAACTGAAGTTAGTAGACGGAGCATGGTACCGACAAGGGAAGTACGTCATCACGGGATCGCTAGACGAAAAACGGAAGCTAATTGCCGCACACCACGACCCTCCGGTACACGGACACCCCGGAATTGCACGAACCACAAGGCTGGTGGAAAGAAGGTACTGGTGGCCAGAGCTGAAACTGGACGTCCGCAACTTCGTACAAGGCTGCGCTGAATGCCAACGTCACAAGGTCAATACGCGCCCCACAAAAGCCCCACTCGTACCTATCACACCAAAGGAAGACGCCCTACCATTTGAAACCATCGCCCTCGACTTTATCACCAAACTCCCGACGTCACAAGGATACGACTCTGTTCTGACCGTAACCGATCACGACTGTAGCAAGGCCTCTGTGTTCATCCCCTGCAACGAGGAAGTTACAGCAGAAGAGACGGCCGGACTTTATGCCACCCACGTTTTCAAGCGGTTTGGACTACCATCGAAGATTATCAGCGATCGAGACCCTCGATTCGCCTCCAAATTCACGCGAGAACTATGTCGAATCTTGGGAATCCAGCAGAACATCTCCACAGCGTACCACCCCAGAACCGATGGACAATCGGAACGCACCAATCAGTGGCTGGAGCAATACCTACGCTTCTGGGCAAACGAGCGTCAAGATAACTGGGCGGTCCTTCTGCCAATAGCAGAATTCGCACATAACAACTGGCCTCACGAGGCTACAAGGAAGTCCCCGTTCTCCCTCCTCATGGGATATGATCCACGCGCTGATTGGCTCGATAAGCCGTCCCCTATTCCCCAGGTCACCACGAGGCTCGAGCAATTCTGAGAAGCCCGGAGAGAAGCACACGATCTCATCAAAAGGGCACAATCGATGTGGATAAAACACCAAAATACACCCAAATACCAAGTCGGGGACTACGTATGGCTAGAAGGACGCCACTTGAGAACAAATCAACCAACGACCAAACTCGCGGCAAGGCGGCATGGCCCCTTCAAAATCACACGAGTCCTATCACCTGTAAACTATCAGCTGGAACTTCCCACGCAGTGGAGTATCCACCCAGTATTCCACATCGACCTTCTCACGCCTTATCGCGAAACGCTCATGCATGGAGAAAATTTTCAGCGCCCACCACCGGATCTTATAGAAGGAGAAGAAGAATACGAGGTCGAGAAGGTTCTGGACCATCGGCACTTCGGCAGGAAGAAGCGCCTCCAGTACCTGATCAAGTGGAAGGGGTACCCCGACTCGGAGAATCAGTGGGTCGATAAGGATGACATGTTTGCAGATGAAGCAGTAGCTGAGTATCAATTATTGAATCCCCGACTCGCAAGTAGCTTAAAAGCAGGACAAACGGAAGACCCATCCCTATCCCCCCTTCACCATCGTCACACTGGCCCCCTCATCTCTTCCCTATTCACAACAATGTCCGTTCCCTCTTCCGCCGACGCCCTCGCTCGTGTCGCCCGAAACGCGGGACCTCTCACCTACCAAGAGGTCGTCAAGGCCCTTCAATCGACCATCCCCGCCTCCTACGCCGACAACACCAGCAACCCCGCCACCTGGTGGATCCTCTCCCAGGATGGCCAGCGCATCAACGAGGTGCCATTCACGACGGCCGAAGTCGATCGGCTTCGCCAAGCTCTCCCAGAGCTTGAGCGTTCCCCATCTCGACCTGTCCCAGTACGAGTCGAGTATTGAGCCGAGGAAGAAACCCAAGACACAGCCGACGATCGACTGGGAGCGGTGGCAGGAGCAGAAATGGCGGGAGACGGCGGAGAACTGGCAGCGGGAGCAACTACGGAAGGCGGCGGAGAGGCGTCGGGAGGCGTTACGGAGGAGGCGCGAATGGATGCGGGCGAAGAGGGAGCGCGAAGAGGCGAGGAAACAGTCCTCGAACAAGTCCGAGGGAGCTTAGCGGACCAATACCCAGCTGAGCACCCCCTCATTTCCACGGCCACCGATACTGACGACCCACACGAAACCCCGTATGCATGCGACACCAACGGCCGTCCCCTCTATCGCGGTGGCATGCGGGCCGACGCACCCCCGCCATTCCCACTTTTCCGACTTCGCCACGCCGAGCTCGGCCCGCCTCCCCACGGTTACAAGTACAACCGCAGGGAGGATTACATCCACTTCCCCATCACCGACGGCCAGGGGGTGACGCGCCAGGCCGCCTACGTACAAATCATCATGGGGGCCGACCCCATCGTGATGGGCCTCATCCCCGACAGCGAGAAGGTGTACTCGCAGCCCCTTTATGCCGAGCCCCACGTCAAAGCCACGGGGAAGGAGGTCTACCCTCAAGAGGACATGGCCTTATTCGCAGGTGGTTATCACGACCGCCCTCGCCTCGACCGTGCCGTCGGCGAGCTCCACGACGTAAGCCTCCGAGCGGAGGTGCATCGCTACAGGGCCTACGCGTACGAGGCTGAGAGGATGGAGCAACGGCTTCATCAACTCGCCGCCGCGCTCGGGGGGATCAAGGGTGAAATGGCCCGCAGTAAGTTCCGCCTCGAAATGGCTAACACATTGGAGAGGATCGAAGAGGTACAGGCGGGTTGGATGTCGGGGCCACGTATCCGCCGGCGTCGTGGGCGCCGCAGCTGAAAAGGGGGTGATGTCGCGGACGGACCTTTGGACCTACGACACGATCAGGGAAGAGAATTCGGACTCTTACTATACGGTTATGGCTACGTTAGTAAGTAGGAATTAGTCATGGACATGTGGATCAGTCAGCAAGTCGTGTTGGCATGTGATTGCTAGCATGACTCATTACTAGTATAGCGGTAGTAGGGTTCGAGCTATTATCGCTAGTAGTCGTTACGATGGAGAGGAGCTTCAAAGCTGCCTCTGTAATCTGTATATATAGTGGACTGTGAAGACCAAGAATCGTCATCTTGGTCTTCTTCTCAATACCACTCTTTCACTCGTCTTCTATCTCAAGTCCCATCCTCCTTCCCTCTTCCTAAGGGGCGACGCCCTTATAAGTCTTGACCTTCGAGTTTAAGACCCTGGCCCTGTCAACGCATCAAGTCGGAGTTGCCTTAGTACTGTTGGGGCGCCTTTTGTGGATCGCCTTAGTAGTATTCTACGGAATCACTGAGACACTACGCGAGTGTCTACAACCAGCTAAGTCGTGAACGCCCTTATCCGAGTTCAAGTCGAACTAAACGCTGTGGTAGCGTTACAATGAACCTCCAATACTGGCGCTCCCCGCAAAAGATAAGTCGCCGAGTAGCATGGGAAGTACTAGAACTCTCGGAGTATGACATCGAGATTCACCACATTAAGGGAACGGCAAACGGACGAGCCGACGCCCTATCTAGATGCCCGGACTACGATCAAGGAGAAGGAGACAACGACCAAGTCACGGTACTACCCGATGACATCTTCGTCAGGGCTGCAGCAATAGATACGACAGAAGACCCTCTCCGAATCAACGCCACCATATCGGTACAAGAGATGGAGAAAACAAATCCAGTATACGCTCAGGACGACGACAAACTTCGCCCCTGGATAGACCCACACGGACTAAAGAAGATAGAAGGCACCTGGTACAAAGATGGACGCCGAGTAGTCACAGGGGGACTCCTTGAGAAGCGGGAGCTCATCAAGAACCATCACGACCCTCCCATATACGGACACCCAGGAATCAATCGAACCATCAAACTCGTGGAATGATATTATTGGTGGCCAGGCCTCAGGAACGAAGTCATGGACTACGTTAAGGGATGCGCTGACTGTCAAAGGATTAAGGTCAATACCAGGGCCATCAAAGCACCACTACGCCCAATATTCCCGAAACCCGAAGCTATGCCTTTCGAAACCATTGCACTTGATTTCATCACTAAACTCCCCGAAGCACAGGGCTGCGACACGATCCTCACGATAACAGATCACGATTGCACGAAGATGTCCCTGTTTATCCCATGTCAAGAAGAAATATCGGCTGAAGGCACGGCATCCCTATACGTCAGACATGTGTTCCCCAGATTCGGCCTGCCCGGGAAGATCATCAGCGACAGGGACCCTCGATTCGCGTCAAAGTTCACGCGCGAGTTGTGCAAAATTCTAGGCATCGAACAGAATATCTCCACGGCCTACCACCCACGAACGGACGGACAATCGGAACGTACAAACCAATGGCTAGAGCAATACCTGTGATTCTGGGTTAACGAGCGACAGGACAACTGGATACACTATCTCCCCATGGCTGAGTTCACCCATAATAATTGGCCCAGCGAAACCACTAAGGAATCTCCTTTCCAGCTCCTCATGGGGTACAACCCCCGCACTGATTGGACTGATAGGCCATCACCAATCCCACAGGTGGCGCTCAGGGTCAAACAGTTCAAGGAACTCCGACAGCGCGCGCAGTCACTAATGATCAAAGCGCAGCAGGGGTGGATCAAGGCCAAAGATACGCCCAAATTCCAAATCGGGGATCAAGTGTGGCTAGAAGGACGCCATGTTACGTTTCGACCTGAACCCCGCGCCACCAGTACGGACTCGTGCAGCACAGCCGAGCAGTACCGCGCCGAATGGATTGCAGCCGCCAGAAGTGAAGGTATCGACCCCGGAAACATCCTGCATTACGAACGCGACCCGGGCTGGCAAGCGCCCGGGGAATAGCCAAAGAAGACGTCAAGCGCCCGTCATGTGACCCTGGCACGTGACCTGGTCTAGACTTGCACCAGAAGGATCCAGATGAGCTTGTGCCTGGATCGTGATTGGATCTGCCTCATGGACTGTATGGTTCCTAGTTTCTGATGGATTGTCTGATTGTGCCTGTGGCTTGATGCGCCCAGGAGTTGTATTGTTTCAGCCACTGATTGATGGACTTCTGACCCCGTTTCACCTCTACATCATTGTCAACCTTGTGACTGTATGTCCCTAACTCGTGTTGTTTCACTTACGATTGGACGATACGTACTAAGTTTCGGACTCCAAGCTGAGCTTGAAAGCTCCTTGGATGTGTATAAGTAGTACCCCAGTCTCGCTGATACCCCCCAGCTTGACTTCTTGTATTCTACCAGCCTACAAGTAGACCGAAGCAGATACAGGCAGCCCCTGTATAGCTATCCCCTCTCCGATCCTGTCTCCTTTGCTTGAGCACATTCTCCTCTTCTTCTTTGCCACCCGCGTTACGCATATCCTTGCCGTTATCGCCTACGGTATTGTCCAAACCCTAGAAGAACTCAGCAAATCTCAAGATCTCGAGAATCCGGCCGGAAGATAGACCAGCCGAAGTCTTGGTTGCCACCGTGATACTGCAAGAACCCCCAAGTTCCCGTCGAGTGCCGAACTCCGGAAGGTACGCCCGCTGGAGCGTAACACGCCACTTACGCACACATCAACCAACGGCGAAGTTGGCGGCGCGACGCCACGGTCCCTTTAAGGTCATTCAGGTGATGTCCGCAGTCAACTATAGATTAGAACTTCCCACGCAGTGGCAGATCCACCCAGTGTTCCATGTGGACCTCCTTACGCCCTATCGCGAGACACCCACGCACGGACCAAACTATCAGCGCCCACCACCGGATCTGGTAGGAGGCGAAGAAGAATACGAAGTCGAGAAAATTCTAGACTCTCGGCGATTCGGCAGAAGTCGCAAACTGCAGTACTTGGTCAAATGGAAGGGGTATCCGGACTCGGACAACCAGTGGGTCGATAAGGACGATGTATTCGCCGACGACGCGATAAAGGAGTTTAAAAATTCCAACCCCGCCAGAGAAACGCATATAAGCGCAGGGAAATCCCAAGAGACGTCCCCATCTCCTTCATTCACTTCACTCCCCACTTATGAGGCCCTCTTCCCCAGTCAACTTCCGCTATGTCGTCAACGAGGAACTATCCACACCTTACCGAGTACAGTCCACGCCATCGTCACCCCTGTCGACTACCCTCGCCCTTCACCAACGAGGAAGTCGTCCTCCTTCCCCCGGGACATCCCCAGTTCCTTCGCCGACCCCCACTGTTTATTCCAAGAGCAACCAGCCCAGCTATCTCGGAGACCACTACGTCCCGACCAGAGCGCCCACTCCAGCGGGCGACGAACAGGGGTACGTACCCAGTCGACCAACATCTCCGCTGGGACCCGACGAAGGCGGGGACCCGTACGACCCAGCGGAACGTCTCAAGGCGCATCAGTATCTACGTTACGCCACCCATCTCACCACGACACACTCGGAAACCCCCCTGCTTTGCGGACCCACCGGGGAAGCTATCACACTACCGACGTCGTATCCATCCGCGCTTCGCCACGATTCAGAAGAGGAACCGGTGCAGGAGGCCGAGAGTCGTGCGGAGACACCCCCTCCCAGGGGGTACCAGTTCAACAGGGGAGTCCATTACATTCCCTTTCAGATTCGAGACGCTCAGGAACGTCTTTGGCCGGCCCGGTATACTCAGCTCATCCTCACCGCCGACCCCTTCGTCCTGGCCTTCAGGGCTGGATGCAATCAGCAGTATGGAAAACCTGTCCACGCTGTCCCCTATTACGACGAGCAGTCCTCTTCCCCCACTTACACCGACGACGACCTCACGTTCCTGCTCTCCGACGCAGGATTAGTCGATTCGGTCGACCAAGCGCTCCTTCATATGAAGGACGCGACCCTCATGGCCGAGGTCCACCGATACCGCTGCATGACGCTCGGATGGCGCGCCCAACAACACCAACTGGCCGCCGAGCAGATGAAGCTGGAGAGGATAGAGATCGAGCACAACAGGTGTGTCGCCCGACTTCAACGAGCGCACACGGTGGACCGCATTGAGAACGAACGGGCGTCGCTTCACCGCGGACCCAAGGCGGATCAGGACGCGGAGGAGATAGCCCGGATCAGGGCTCTGCGCAAGGTCAGCACTAACCCCCTAGCCATCATGCGTGGTCAAGCTGGGGCTTGACGCTGAAAAGGGGGTGATGTTACGTTTTGTCCTCGGACTGCCTGGCCCGGTTGTGAACTCTGACGTATTCGCGATGACTCGGTATGTCAGAAGTAATGTGTCATGGACTTCGGATCTTGTTACCTCGTGTTCCGGCTGACTGATAAACCCCATTGTTGTACGTGATCATGATTAGGGTTGCTGACTGATGATCTATTGTTGTACGTGTTTCATATTACGACGACGACTGCGCATTCTATTATTAGAGTACGCTACTTACGCTATTGGTTACTTACGAATTCGAGCGGAGCTAGAATTAGTTCCCTCACTCGTATTTAGACTCGCAGTAGTACGGACCAGGATCCCCATCTTGGTCTTCTTCGAATACCACTACTTCCACTCGTCTTCTGTACTAGGGGCTCGCAGTGTCCCTAAGTGAGCTAGCTCCGGCATATCCCTCTACGACCAAGAAGGGATCCCCGTGACCGTATCTCCATCTTCCCTTGTGAATGGTAGATCAGCCGACCGTGACTTATCCGCCTGGTACCACGTGTCATCTCGTCTTCGAGTATCTCAACTCCCGCACCACTCGTCCAACGCATTGTTATTACATCGTCGACAACCTCGACTGGGAGTATATCCGCAAAGTCCCCAGTCCTCCCCCAAACGTTCCCATAGAAGAGACGTTGTACACCTATAGGGATTCTACAGGCACGTATTGGCCCCATCCCGCAGTCTTTCCCGAGCACTCGGACAATCACAGGTTTCACCCCCGAGGGAACCCACGTCACAACAGCGTCTAAGTCAGACCAGCGTCCGTGGTAGACGTTACAGTAGAGAGACTCTTTAACAACTCGATAATCCCATAGAAAACGACTAAGGCGATCCACAGTACTTGCCCGAGTATAACCAAGGCAACTCCAAGTTGACGACTTGAAAGGGCCAGCATCCTAGACACGAAGGTCAGGATAGTAGCGATTAGAGATGGAACGCGAAGGTCCAAAGAGCGCGAGTTCGAAGGAGAGTGGTATTCCGAAGAAGACCAAGATGGCTCATCTTGGTCTTTGCAGTCCACTATTTATACATATTCCAGAGGTAGCTTTAAAGCTCCTCTTTAAGACACGTCCAGTAGCATAAGTAGCTTGAACCCTACTACGACTATCCTAGTAATGAGTCATACTAACTATCACATGCTAATATGACTCGTGCTGACTGATGAATGAGTCCATGACTAATACTCGCTTACTATCGTAGTCATAACCGTATAGTAAGCATCCACTTCAATCCTCGTATCGTATTGTGAGTCCAAGAAGTCCGATTGTGACATCACCCCCTTTTCAGGTACGGCGCCCACGCCGTCTGTGATCTCCGACTCCACCCATCCATCCCACCTGTGTCTCCTCCACTCGGTCCAGTACGTTTGCCATCTCGAGGCAGAACTTGCTACGTGCCAGCTCGCCCCTGATGCCCCCCAACGCGGCGGCTAGCTGATGAAGCCGCTGCTCCATCTGCTCGGCCTCGTATGCGTAAGCCCGATAGCGGTGAACCTCAGCCTTGAGGCTCACATCATGCAGCTCTGCAAGAGCACGATCGAAACAGGGGCGGTCGTGGTATCCGCCGGCAAAGACCATGAGGTCCTCCTGAGGGTAATGGGGCTTACCTGGGGCCCTAACCTGCGGCTTGGCGTACAGCGGCTTCGAGTACACCTTCTCACTGTCCTCCACTAGCCCCAGCACCAGGGGGTCCGCATTCATGATGACTTGAATGTACGCGGCCTGGCACGTGTGTCCTTGTCTGTTGGTGATGGGGTAGTGAACAAAGTCCTCCCCATGGTTGTACTTGTAACCGTGTGGAGGGGGGCCTACGGTGCGGTGTCGGAGTTGGAGCAATGGGAAGAGGGGAGGAGTGTCGGCTCGGACTCCTCCTCGATAAAGGGGGCGGCCTGCGGTGTCGCAGGCATATGGGGTCTCTCATGGGTCGTCAGTGTCGGTGGCTGTGACAATGAGCAGGTGCTCATCTGGATAATAGTCTTGGAGGCTCCCTCTCACCTGCTCCAATATTGTCTCATTGTAACGATCGGGACTTTTACGGACAGACGCACGAGGTAAACTCTTACTATACGGTTATGACTACGATAGTAAGTAGGAATTAGTCATGGACTTAGTCACCACACGTTGTGCTAGCATGTGATAGCTAGCATGACTCATTACTAGGATAGCGATAGTAGGGTTCGAGCTACTTACGCTACAGGATATCGGACTCACAGAGGAGCTTTAAAGCTACCTCTTACATGTATAAATAGTGGACTCGGAAGACCAAGATACGCCATCTTGGTCTTCTTCAGAATACCACTCGTATTCCTCTCTCTTCGGGTCTTCGTACCTCGACTTGTCATTTTCCTTGACCTTCGAGTCTAAGGCCTTCACCATTTCACGTCATCAAGTACTCGTCGTAGTAGTCTTGACCCTCAGAGCCTTCTGGACCGCCTTGGTTGTATATCAAGGGATCCTTCGCACTTATCTGCGTTACAACGAAACTCGCTAAGTCGTGAATGCCTTTGTACGAGCTCTAGTCGGGCTAACGCCGTGGTAGCGTTACATTAAGACCAAGATCCCCAAACGTGGCGTTCACCACAAGAGATCAGTGGAGAAACTTCAGAACCTACACCCTCGAAACAAGAGGAGAAAGATCAGTACCACGACGATTCTTAGGTGCGGCTAGGTGGAGAGAATACAGAGGAGACACCGGATACTTCGTTGATTTCCCAGGAGAAGCTATCAGATACCAACCAGTTGAGTTCAACTACACTAACTTCTGTTGGACGGAAGTTACGTGGAACCTGATAGACAATCGGTGGGACGTTGTCAGACCAGCGGGAAGACACTACCGCTGCGACATTGATTCGAGAGAACTTCATGGAGACAACTGGGGATCACTCGACGGAGATAGCGAAAGCGAAAGCGAAGAAGAACAGCCAAGGGAACGAGAACCCTCAGAATCAAGCCACGAAGAACCAATAGAAGAACACACCGCAACAGAAAGCGAGATCAGGCCAGGAACAGGAGACGACTCAAGTCTACTGGCCCACATAGCTGAGTCATTACACATTACGGTCCCAGAAGAAATTCATATTAGAAGTCCCATGGCCACCGTCACAGAAATCCAAGCGGTAGAAGAAGTACGACGTATCAGGGAGGAAGCAGAAACTATCCTCAACCCCATCAACCCCTCCACAGGCCATAGAATGACGGCCGACGACGCAGCCCTGTTCAGGGCAATAGGCCCAGACCGACCGGATCCACCAACAGGACCACCACCACCACCTGGTGGATTACCCGGAGGATTTCCCGGACAAGGACCCACGGGAGGAGGATTCCCAGGAGGAGGACGACCACCCGGAGGGGAAGGACCACCAGGCGAAGGACCGCCAGGAGGAGGACCCCCTCCCGGACTAGGCGGAGGTGGAGGACATGGATCAGACAGACTATCAGGTGAACCTCCGACAGTATATGACGGAGACCGTACTAAATACGAAGCCTTCCTAACGCAATGGCACGTATATTGGGGGATGAACTTGGACGCCCCCATCATGCAAAACGAATACCGAAGATCGCTCCTATTCCTAGGATACGTCAAAGGGATCAATGTCAGCAAATGGACGCTGACCATGCTCGAGTGGCTAAACCGAGAAGTACGAAGAGGAGTGAGTCAATACTCCCAAACTCTGTGGAACCACATCGCCACCGAGTTCGCCAAACACTTCTCCAACATTTTGGAAGAAGAGCAAGCCCAAGCCGAACTTCAAAAAGGAATTAAAATGACGGGAGAGGACATTGACGCATATGTGGTCCAGTTCGAACGATTGGCAAGAAAAGCTCACTACAACCTAAACGATCGACAAACGATCAACCGATTCACGGTGGGACTACCACGAGCTCTGTTCATGAAGGTGTACGAACTAGATGAACCTCACACTTTCGAAGACTGGAAGAGATGCGCCCTACGCTGACAGAAACAATACATCCACATGAAGGCACGCCTCGACAACTTCAAAAGCAAAACGCCCCCTTCATCCGCACAACCCCGTTGGAGGCCACAACCCCCCAACTGGGGCCCACCACGAGGACCACCACCGCCCAGATTCGACCCAAACGCTATGGACACGTCGGCAGACCGGACACGCGCAAGAGTGGCAGAAGTAGGAGACGCAAACAGGCCCTTTATCCCAAGGCCGCAACGAGGAGGATATGGACGAGGTGGAGGACCTCCGTCCCGAGACATGAGGACAGTTGTTTGCTATAATTGCAACCAAATGGGACACTTTTCACGAAACTGCTCACAGCCGCATAAACGGGCAACCACCAGTCGAATGACTGAAACCGACTACTACACGCAAGAAGAAACCCCGACGCAAGCCCGAGTAGCCAACACGGCACCTCCGCAACAACAGGCAAAGGATTGGCTGGCCGGAGTGGCAGGAGAAACGGACGATGTAAAAGACCTCATCCTCCAAGAAATGTGGGGAAAGGAGGGTTTTCAGAACGCCTGAACCCATCGGCCTGGGTGAGGGCAGTCAACTGTAATTCTGTAATCATGACTCGCTATCGATCTCTTTGAATTCCAGTCTCAATTCGCACGAATTACGCTATGGCCGACATTAAAACATTGGTAGACTCAGGAGCAATGGACAACTTCATACGTCCCTCATTTGCCAAGCGAATGGGTCTCGGATTACAAACGTTGGAACGTCCAAGAAAGATATGGAATATAGATAACACGGAAAACAAAGCGGGCAGTATCACTCACTTCGTAGACCTCGACGTCCAAACTAATCAACAACGACAAAAGATGCTCTTTCTAGTCACTGACCTAGGAAGCGAAGACTTGGTACTTGGATACCCCTGGCTGGCTACGTATGAACCAACAATCAACTGGAGATACGCTACCATACACGAGAAAATGCTACCAATAGTCATCCGATCAATCAACCCCAGTCAAGAGCACCACGTCATAGGCACCACGATCACCGAAGAAGAAAAAAGGGACATCGTCGAAAGCCTAGAAGAGGAGAGCCACCTACGCACCACCGCAACGGAATTGGCTATCGAAGCTAAGCAGTTCCATGATAAAGTAGAACTCCCCCCGGCTTATGAACGGTTCGCGAAAATCTTTAGCGAAGAGGCATCCAACCGATTCCCCCCTTCTCGACCATGGGACCACGCAATCGAGTTTAAGGAAGGCACACCATCGGCAATCGACTGTAAGGTCTATCCTATGACCCAAGAGGAAGACAGCAAGCTCAAGGAATTCCTGGACGAACAACTCAAGAAAGGATATATTTGCCCCTCCAAATCTCCCTATGCGTCATCTTTCTTCTTTATCAAGAAGAAAGATGGAAAGCTACGACCAGTACAGGACTACCGGAAAGTTAACGCAGTCACCATTCGCAATCAATACCCCCTTCCGCTCATCTCCGACCTCATCACGGATCTTAGTCAAGCACACACCTACACCAAACTAGATGTCTGATGGGGATACAACAATGTGAGAATACGGGAAGGAGACGAACACAAGGCAGCGTTCAAGACACGGTACGGACTCTTCGAACCTACCGTCATGTACTTCGGACTCACTAATTCACCGGCGACATTCCAAACTATGATGAATACCATATACCGAGACACCATCACGAAACATGAGCAAAAGGGTACCGTCATACGAGTCTACATGGATGACATCGGTATAGCCACAAGGGACCCAGCGGGACAAAAAGAACACGAGGAGGCCGTAAGTGACGTACTACAGGTCGCAATGGATCACGACCTCTACTTCAAGCTTGAAAAATGCCTCTTCAACAAGCCGTGAATGGATTACCTGGGGGTAATCCTTGAAAAGGGGGTAACACGCATGGACCTGGTAAAAATTTCCGGCATCAAAGACTGGCCCACACCAACGAAGGTCCGCGACGTACGTTCATTTCTGGGCTTCTGCAATTTTTACCGACTCTTCATTCGCGGCTTCGCCACACACGCCAAACCCCTCAACAAACTTACGAGAAAGGACACAGAATGGAGATGGACGGACGAAGAAGACAAAGCCTTCAAAAAGCTTAAATCGTTAGTAATGGAAGAACCAGTGCTAGCTCACCCGAAACTAGACGACCCATTCGAACTGGAAGTGGACGCATCAGGATTTGCAACCGGAGCGGTACTACTCCAGAAGAAGGAAGACGGCAAAAAGCACCCCCTCGGATATTACTCAGCCACCCTAAATGAAGCCGAGAGAAACTATGACATCTACGACCTAGAACTCCTCGCCATCGTCAAAGCACTCAGACACTGGAGACCATTACTAGCCGGATCCCCACACAAGATTAAAATCTACTCGGACCACATGAATCTCCAATATTGGAAACTCCCGCAGAAGATAAGCCGGAGAGTAGCCTGGGAAGTACTCGAACTGATGGAATACAACTTCGAAATTCACCACATTCCAGGAAAGAAAAACGGCAGGGCTGATGCTCTGTCACAAAGACCGGACTACGATCAAGGAGAAAAGGATAACGAAAACATTGTAGTCCTACCAGAAGACGTATTCGCAAGGGTTACAATCGTACAAACTGCCCAACAACCACCACAAACCGAAATCACCCTCCGTTACTGGGTAGACCCACATCAACTAAAATACGTCGATGGAGCGTGGTATAAACAAGGGAAGTACATTGTCACGGGATCGTTAAACGAAAAACGAGAACTCATAGCCGCCCATCACGATCCACCAGTACACGGACACCCCGGAATCGCAAAGACCACGCGACTGGTAGAACGACGATATTGGTGGCCGGAATTGAAACTAGATGTGAGGAACTACATTCAGGGATGTGCCGAATGTCAGAGGCACAAAGTCAACACACGCCCAACGAAGGCCCCATTGATGCCTATAACCCCCAAGGAAGATGCGTTACCATTTGAAACCATAGCCCTTGACTTCATCACTAAACTCCCTACGTCACAAGGATATGACTCCATCCTCACAGTGACGGATCACGACTGCACCAAGGCGTCCATATTCATACCCTGTAACGAAGAGGTCTCAGCTGAAGAAACCGCAGGACTCTACGCAACTCACGTCTTCAAACAATTTGGACTTCCATCAAAGATCATCAGTGACAGGGACCCTCGCTTCGCATCGAAGTTCACGAGGGAACTCTGCAAGATACTGGGAATCAAACAGAACATCTCCATGGCATACCATCCCCGAACAGATGGCCAGTCGGAAAGGACGAACCAATGGCTAGAACAATACCTCCGATTTTGGGCTAACGAGTGACAAGACAACTGGGCGGCGTTTCTGCCCATAGCAGAATTCGCGCACAATAACTGGCCCCACGAGGCAACAAGGAAGTCCCCATTCTCGCTCCTCATGGGATACGATCCACGCGCTGATTGGCTCGACAAGCCCTCTCCAATCCCGCAGGTTACCACGAGGCTGGAGCAATTTCGAGAAGCCCGAAAAGAAGCCCACGAGCTCATCAAAAAGGCGCAACTCATGTGGGTCAAACACCGAACGACCCCAAAATTCCAACTCGGAGATTACGTATGGCTGGAAGGACGCCATCTGAGGACCAATCAGCCAACCCCCAAACTAGCGGCCAGAAGACACGGACCCTTCAAAATCACACAGGTTCTATCACCGGTAAACTATCGACTGGAACTTCCCACACAGTGGAGCATCCACCCCGTGTTCCACATCGATCTTCTCACACCTTATCGCGAAACACTCATGCATGGGGAAAACTTCCAGCGCCCAGCACCCAATTTGGTAGAAGGAGAAGAAGAATATGAGGTTGAGAAGATTCTAGACCATCGGCTCTTCGGCAGAAGGAAATGTCTACAGTACCTGATCAAATGGAAGGGGTACCCCGACTTGGAGAATCAGTGGGTCAATAAGGACGACATATTCGCAGACGAGGCCATAGCTGAGTATCAATCATTGAACCCCCGATACGAGCATCGCTTAAGAGGAGCACAAACCAGGCAACAGACCCCATCACTCCTCTCTCGTCTACACGCTGGCTTCTTCCAATCCCTTATCACAACAATGTCTCTTCCCTCTACCGCCGAGGCCATCGCTCGCGTTGCCCGCAACACGGGCCCCATCACCTACCAAGAGCTCACCGACGCTCTCCAATCCACCATCCCAGCTAGCTACGCCGACGGAACAAGCAACCCCACCACCTGGTGGATCCTCTCTCAAGACGGACAGCGCATCAACGAGGTCCCCTTCACGACGGCCGAAGTTGATCGGCTTCGCGCAGCTCTCCCAGAGTCTGCGCCTCCCTCACCTCAACCTATCCCAGTACGAGTCGAGTACCTCACCGAGGAGGCCCAAGACGCAAGCCACGACGAGATGGGAGGAGTACCGACAGGAGGATCGATGGAGGAGGATCGCAGAAGATTGGCAGCGGGAGCAGTTGAGGAAAGCGGCCGAGAGGAGGCGAGAAGCCCTTCGGAGGCGACGAGAGTGGACACGGGAGAGGAAGGAGCGGCAAGAGGCACGGAGACAGTCCTCGAGCAAGTCCGGGGAAGCTTAGCGGACCACTACCCAGCTGAGCACCCCCTCATCTCCACAGCCACGGACACTGACGACCCCAACGAAACCCCATACGCTTGCGACACTCGTGGGCGTCCTCTATACCGAGGCGGTGTGCGGGCCGACGCACCCCCTCCTTTCCCCCTCTTCCGACTTCGACACTCCACCCTGGGGCCGCCGCCTCATGGGTATCGCTACAATCGCGGGGAGGATTTCATCCATTACCCCATCACCGACGGACAGGGACAGACGCATCAGGCCGCGTACGTCCAGGTCATCATGGGCTCCGACCCCATCGTGCTCGGCTTGGTGGAGGACAGCGAGAAGGTTTACTCGCAGCCTCTCTATGCCGAGCCTCACATCAAAGCCACGGGGAAGGAGCAGTACCCACAGGAGGACATGTGCCTCTTCGCCAGCGGTTATCACAACCGCCCTCGCCTCAATCGCGCAATCGGCGAGCTCCACGACGTGAGCCTGAAGGCAGAGGTCCATCGTTACCGGGCCTACGCGTACGAGGCTGAGAGGATGGAGCAGCGGCTCCACCAACTTGCCGCCGCGCTCGGTGGGGTCAGGGGAGAGCTGGGACGCAGTAAGTTCCGACTCGAGATGGCTAACGCACTGGAGCGAATTGAGGAGACACAGGCAGGATGGATGACGGGCCCTCGCCTTCGCCGGCGTCGTGGGCGCCGCGGCTGAAAAGGGGGTGATGTAACGATCGGGACTTTTACAGACAGACGCACGAGGTAAACTCTTACTATACGGTTATGACTATGATAGTAAGTAGGAATTAGTCATGGACTTAGTCACCACACGTTGTGCTAGCATGTGATAGCTAGCATGACTCATTACTAGGATAGCGATAGTAGGGTTCGAGCTACTTACGCTACAGGATATCGGACTCACAAGCTTTAAAGCTACCTCTTACATGTATAAATAGTGGACTCGGAAGACCAAGATACGCCATCTTGGTCTTCTTCAGAATACCACTCGTATTCCTCTCTCTTCGGGTCTTCGTACCTCGACTTGTCGTTTTCCTTGACCTTCAAGTCTAAGGCCTTCACCATTTCACGTCATCAAGTACTCGTCGTAGTAGTCTTGACCCTCAGAGCCTTCTGGACCGCCTTGGTTGTATATCAAGGGATCCTTCGCACTTATCTGCGTTACAATGAAACTCGCTAAGTCATGAACGCCTTTGTACGAGCTCTAGTCAGGCTAACGCCGTGGTAGCGTTACACTCATCCTCTCGACCGCTCCTTCCTTCCGTCGTTTCATCATCTCCGACCGCCGTTTGGTCGCCCTCCGAAGTTGCTCCCACTTCCAATCCTCTGCTACTTGCCTCCACTTCTCCTCCCGCTTCCATTCTTGCCATCATAATGTCGCCGGTGATGGGCTCCTCGACCCGCTGCTCCACTCGGACTGGGAGAGGTCGAGGTGAGGACACCTCGTCGTCGCAGAGAGCTGTGTGAAGCCTATCAACTTCGGGCATCGTGAGGGGGATGGTGTTGAGACGTTGTCCGTCCTCGGTGACCAGCCACCAACTGGCGACATTGCTGGTGTCGGGGGTGTGTTCAGCTGGGATGAGGCTTTGTAGGGCTGCAATGAGTTCTTGACTGGTGAGGGGGCCCATGTTTGAGGCAACATGAGCGATGGCATTGGTGGCAGAGGGAACGGACATGGTTGCGAAAATGGAAGAGAGGAGGCCAGAATGATTGGTGTGAAGGGGTGATGAGGGTTTTGACGACGTCTTCCTGGCTTTTAAGTCTCGTGTCGTTTGGGGATTTAAATGTTGATACTCAGCTAAGGCTTTATCCACGAACACGTCATGCCCATCGACCCACTGGTTCTCCAAGTTGGGGTACCCCTTCCATTTGATCAGGTACTGAAGGCGTTTCCTTCTGCTGAAATACCGATGGTCTAGCACCTTCTCGACCTTGTATTCTTCCTCACCGTCTACCAAATCCAGAGGTGGGCGCTGGAAATTTTCTCCGTGCATCAGTGTCTCGCGGTAGGGTGTGAGAAGATCGATGTGGAACATGGGGTGTATGCTCCACTGTGTGGGAAGTTCCAGTTGATAATTGACCAGCGATAAGACTCGTGTGATTTTAAAGGGTCCGTGCCGTCGTGCCGCCAATTTGGGCGTGGGTTGATTGGTTCTCAAATGTCGCCCCTCTAACCATACGTAATCTCTGACTTGAAGTCTGGGAGTGTTTCAGTGTTTGACCCACATGGACTGTGCCTTTTTGATGAGATCGTGAGCTTCTCTTCGGGCTTCTCGAAATTGCTCGAGTCTCGTGGTGATCTGTGGGATAGGAGATGGCTTATTGAGCCAATCAGTGCGTGGATCGTATCCCATGAGGAGTGAAAACGGGGACTTCCTTGTTGCCTCATGGGGCCAATTGTTGTGTGTGAATTCTGCTACCGGTAGGAAGGCCGCCCAGTTATCTTGACGCTCGTTGGTCCAGAATCGGAGATATTGTTCCAGCCACTGATTGGTTCTTTCCGACTGTCCGTCTGTTCGAGGGTGATAAGCCGTCGAGATGTTCTGCTGTATCCCAAGGATCCAGCACAGTTCCCGAGTGAATTTGGACACGAATTGGGGGTCTTGGTCACTGATGATCTTCGATGGCAGTCCGAACTGCTTGAAGATGTGAGTAGCATAGAGTCCGGCGGTTTCTTCGGCCGTGATCTCTTTGTTACAGGGGATGAATACTGAGGCTTTGCTGCAGTCGTGATCTGTTACAGTCAATATAGCGTCGTATCCTTGTGACACTGGGAGCTTCGTGATGAAGTCGAGGGCGATGGTTTTGAATGGGAGTGCGTCTTCTTTAGGTGTGATAGGTACTAGAGGGGCTTTTGTGGGTCGTGTGTTGACCTTGTGTCTTTGGCAATCTGCGCAACCTTGTATGTAGTTTTGGATGTCCAGTTTCAATTCTGGCCACCAGTATCTTCGTTCTACTAGCCTCATGGTTCGTGTGATTCTGGGATGTCCATGCACCGGTGGGTTGTGATGTGCAGCGATGAGTTTTCGCTTTTCATCCAGTGATCCGGTGATTACGTACTTTCCTTGTCGATACCATGCTCCATCGACGAACTTCAACTGGTGTGGATCCACCCAGTAATGTAGGATTATTTCCATTTGAGGAGGGTCTTGTGTCGCTTGTACCATAGTCGTCCTTACGAATATGTCTTCTGGTAGTACAATCACATTTTCGTTGTCTCTTTCTCCTTGATCGTAGTCTGGTCATCAAGATAGCGCATCAGCTCGGCCATTCTTTTTGCCTGGGATGTGGTGAATTTCGAAGTTGTATTCCATCAATTCGAGTACTTCCCTAGCAACCCTTCGGCTTATCTTCTGGGGTAGTTTCCAGTACTGGAGATTCATGTGGTTGGAGTATATTTTGATCTTGTGCGGTGATCCTGCCAGTAATGGTCTCCAGTGTCTGAGTGCCTTGACGATTGCTAGGAGTTCCAGGTCGTAGATGTTGTAATTTCACTCTGCTTCGCTGAGTGTGGCGGAGTAGTAGCCGATTGGATGTCGTTTGCTGTCTTCTTTCTTTTGGAGTAGTACTGCTCCTGTAGCGAATCCTGAAGCATCCACTTCGAGTTCAAATGGATCATCTAGTTTTGGGTGAGCGAGAACCGGTTCTTCCGTGACCAAAGTTTTGAGTTTCTGAAATGCGTTGTCTTCTTCATCCGTCCACCTCCATTCCACATCCTTCCTTGTAAGTTTGTTGAGTGGTTTGGTGTGTGTGGCAAAGCCACGAATGAAGAGTCAGTAAAAATTGCAGAAGCCTAGGAATGAGTGGACGTCATGGACCTTGGTTGGCGTTGGCCAGTCCTTGATGCCAGAAATTTTTACCAGGTCCATACGTGTTACCCCCTTTTCAAGGATTACCCCCAGGTAATCCATTCACGGCTTGTTGAAGAGGCATTTTTTGAGTTTGAAGTACAGGTCGTGTTCCATAGCGACTTGAAGTACGTCGCTGACTGCTTCTTCATGTTCCTTTTGTCCTGCCGGATCCCTGGTCGCGATGCTGATGTCGTCCATATACACTCGGATGATTGTTCCCTTTTGCTCGTGTTTGGCGATGGTGTCTCGGTATATCGTGTTCATCATCGTTTGGAACGTGGCTGGGGAATTGGTGAGTCCGAAGTACATGACTGTGGGTTCAAATAGACCGTACCGTGTTTTGAAGGCTGCCTTGTGCTCATCACCTTCTTTGATGTGGATGTTGTTGTACCCCCATCGGACATCGAGTTTGGTGTAGGTGTGGGCTTGGCTCAAGTCCGTGATCAGGTCCAATATGAGAGGCAGGGGGTATTGATTGCAAATGGTGACGGCGTTGATCTTCCTGTAGTCCTGTACCGGGCGAAGTTTCCCATCTTTTTTTTTGATGAAGAAGAATGACGAAGCATAGGGGGACTTTGACGGGCGAATGTATCCCTTTTTCAGCTGTTCGTCGAGGAACTCTTTCAGTTTACCATCTTCTTCTTGCGTCATAGGGTAGACCTTGCAGTCAATAGCCGACGGGGTCCCTTCCTTAAACTCGATGGCATGGTCCCATGGTTGAGATGGCGGGAATTGATGAGACGCCTCTTCGCTGAAGATTTTTGCAAATTTCTGGTAAGCGTCTGGGAGTTCGACTTTATCGTGGAACTGCTTAGCTTCAATTGCCAGTTCAGTCATGGTAGTGCGTATTTGGCATTCGTTTGCAAGTTCTTCCACTATTTCTTGTTTGTCCTCTGTTCAGAGGGCGCTGATGACATGATATTTTGTGGTAGGGTTTATGGACTGGATTATAACTGGGAGCATTTTTTCGTGAATGGTCGCATATCTCCAGTTAATCATGGGTTCGTAGGTAGCCAGCCAGGGATATCCCAGTACTAGGTCTTCATTTCCGATGTCCATAACCAGGAATCGTAGCTTCTGACGTCTTTGATTAGTCTGGACCTCGAGGTCTATGTACTGAGTGATACTGCCCGCTTTATTTTCCGTATTGTCTATATTCCATATTTTGCGGGGGCGTTCTAGTTGTTGTAGACCGAGGCCCATTCTTTGGGCGAACGAGGGTCATATGAAATTGTTGGTGGCTCCAGAATCTACGAGAGCTTTGATGTCGGCCATTGCGTAACTTGTGCAAATCGATACTGGAATTCGAAGCGAACGGTAGCGAGTCATGATTACAGAGTTACAATTAACCGCCCTCACCCAGGCCAATGGGTTCAGGCGTTCTGAAAACCCTCCTTTCCCCACATTTCTTGGAGGATGAGGTCTTTTACATCATCCGTTTCTCCTGCTACGCCGGCCAGCCAATCCTTTGCCCTTTGCTGTGGGGGGAGCGCGTTTGCCGCTCTTGCCTGAGTAGGTGGTTCTTCCTGCGCGTAGTAGTCTGTTTCAGTCATTCGACTTGTAGATGGTCGAGAGCGAGGCTGCTGGCAGTTCTGTGAGAAGTGCCCTGGTTGGTTGCAGTTATAGCATATTACTCCCCTCATGTCTCGGGGTGGTGGTCCTCCTCCTTGTCCAAATCCTCCTCATTGTGGCCTGGGGATGAAGGGGTGATTTTGGTCCCCTACTTCGGCCACTTGTGCATGAGTTCTGTCTGCCGAGGTGTCCATGGCGTTTGGGTCGTATTGAGCGGGTGGCAGTCCTCTTGGTGGTCCCCAGTTTGGAGGTTGTGGTCTCCATCTAGGTTGAGCGGATGACGGCGGGTTCTTTGTCTTGAAGTTGTCGAGGTGTGCCTTCATGTGTATATACTGCTTTTGCCTCCTTAATGCGCACCTCTTCCAATCTTCGAATGTGTGCGGCTTGTCTAGTTTGTAGACCTTCATGAATAGGGCTCATGGCAGTCCCGCAGTAAACCGGTCGATGGTTTGCCGATCGTTTAAGTGGTAGTGAGCTTTTCTTGCTAGTTGCTCGAATTGGACTATGTACGCGTCAATGTCCTCCCCCATCATCTTGACCCCCTTCTGCAGTTCAGCTTGAGCTTGTTCTTCCTCAAGTATGTTCGAGAATCGTTTGGCGAATTCGGTCGCGATGTGATTACACAGGGTCTGGGAGTACTGGCTTACTCCTTGTCGCACTTCTCTATTCAGCCATTCAAGCATGGTTAGCATCCATTTGCTAACATCGACCCCTTTTACGTATCCCAGGAAGAGGAGGGATCATTGGTATTCGTTTTGCATGATGGGGGCATCCAGGTTCATCCCCCAGTATATGTGCCATTGTGTGAGGAATGCTTCGTATTTAGTTCAGTCTCCATCATAGACGGTCGGAGGTTCACCTGATAATCTGTCGGATCCATGTCCCATTCCTCCCGCTCCAGGTCCTCCCGGTGGTCCTCCTCCTCCTGGAGGTCCCTCTCCTCCTGGTGGTCTTCCTTCTCCCAGGAATCCTCCTCCCATTGGTCCTTGTCCGGGGAATCCTCCCAGTAATCCTCCCGGAGGTGGTGGTGGTCCTGCGGGGGGATCTGGGTGGTCAGGTCCTATTGCCCGAAAGAGGGCCGCATCGTCTGCCGTCATTCGGTGTCCCGTGTTGGGATTGATGGGGTTAAGGATGGCTTCTGCCTCTTCTCAGATGCGTCGTATTTCTTCTGTGGTTTGAACTTCTGTTGTCATGGGGCTTCGAATGTGAATTTCTTCTGGAACCGTGATATGCAGGGACTCAGCTATGTGGGCTAGTAGACTCGAATCGTCCCCTGTTCCTGGTCGTATCTTGCTCTCTGTGGCGGTTTGTTCTTCTACTGGTTCTTCGTGACTTGATTCTGACGGTGCCTGTTCCCTAGGTTGTTCTTCTTCACTTTCACTGTCACTGTCTCCGTTGAGTGGTCCCCAGTCCTCTCTGTGGAGTTCTCTTGAATTGATGTCACAGCGATAGTGTCTTCCGGCTGGTCTGACGATGTCCCACTGGTTGTCTACTGGGTTCCACGTAATTTCCGTCCAACAGAAGTTGGAGTAATTGAACTCAACTGGTCGGTATCTGACGGCTTCTCCTGGGAAGTCGACAAAGTATCCAGTGTCCCCTCTGTATTCTCTCCACCTAGCTGCACCTAGGAATCGTTGCAGTACTGATATTTCTCCTCTTGTTTCAAGACTGTAAGGTCTGAAGTTTCTCCACTGTTCTCTTGTGGTGAACGCCATGATTGGGAGATCTTGGTCTTAATGTAACGCTACCACAGCGTCAGTCCGACTTGGACTTGTAGGAGGTGTTCACGACTTAGCGGGTTGTAGAGAGACTCTTTAACGACTCGATAATCCTGTAGAAAACAACTAAGGCGATCCACAGTACTCGCCCGAGTATAACCAAGGCAACTCCAAGTTGACGACTTGAAAGGGCCAGCGTCCTAGACACGAAGGTCAGGATAGTAGCGATTAGAGATGGGATGCGAAGGTCCAAAGAGCACGAGTTTGAAGGAGAGTGGTATTCCGAAGAAGACCAAGATGGCTCGTCTTGGTCTTCGCAGTCCACTATTTATACATATTCCAGAGGTAGCTTTAAAGCTCCTCTTTAAGACACGTCCAGTAGCATAAGTAGCTTGAACCCTACTACGACTATCCTAGTAATGAGTCATACTAACTATCACATGCTAATATGACTCGTGCTGACTGATGAATGAGTCCATGACTAATACTCGCTTACTATCGTAGTCATAACCGTATAGTAAGCGTCCACTTCAATCCTCGTATTGTATTGTGAGTCCAAGAAGTCTGATCGTGACAAAACTCATAGCACTATGGACCAGGATCCCCATCTTGGTCTTCTTCAAATACCACTCTCTAACTCGTCTTCTGTGCTGAGAGTTCATGGAACTCTTAAGTGAACTAGCTCCGGCATATCCCTTAGACCAAGAAGGGATCCCCGTGACCTCCATCCCCAGTTCCCTTGTGAATGGTGGATACGCCGACCGTCACTTACCCACCCGGTACCACGTGTCACCTCGTCTTCAAATATCTCAACTCCCGTGTCGCAAGACCCTACAAGGCCTACTACATTGTCGACCATCCTAGTTGGAGGTACATTCGTAAAGTCCCTGAACCTCCCCCAAACGTTCCCCTAGACCTTCCCCTCTATACTTATCGTGACCATCTTGGAGCCTACCAATGACACCCTGCGGTCTTCCCCGACAGCCCCGACAACCACCGATACTGCCCCAAAGGGAACCCACATTACACAGATGCCTAAGTCAGGCCAACGTCCGTGGTAGATGTTACATTAAGACCAAAATCCTTCAATGTGGCTTCCACAGCAGTAACAACCTGCGATCTTTGGATCCCATTCCGACCGTATCACATCGACAGAAGGGGGGAATGCAACGTCCCTAAACAATACCCCAAAGGAGCATTTTGGCAGACTGAACAAGGAGACCCAGGCTACGTCGTCTCATATACTTACAAAGACGGTACTACAGGACTTATCCCAGTAGAATTCAACTTCGAACACACCTGTTGGACCAAACTCAAGTGGGACGCACTCCACTATAAACTACAAGTTGTCCGACCCGCAGGCTCAAGCCTCCACCTCGATGTACTACAAAGTGAAGTAACCACAAGAGATCAGTGGGGCCCCATCGACGGAGAAGAAGAAGAACCCATCCGATCCCCTACACCCAAGACACCCGCACCTTCCCCATCCCTCGCTAGTAATCCGGAGGAGATTCACATCCTCGAAGCCCAAGCCGAACAAGAAGAAATCCAGTTAGGACTAATAGCTGAGTCCATCCCTACAGACATGACAACCACTATCACCAAACAACCTACCACATTCCAGGAACCCACACATATCAGCTGAGGAGAAGGCCCGCCCAGAGATGAAGGTGGAGGAGGAGGCGGAGGAGGAGGAGGAGACCCCGGAGGACCCCTCTCCACCAGACCAAATGTGTCGATCGGAACCAAACCCAAGAAGTTCATGGGCAAGGAACCCCTTGTATTCACAGGGGATCGCACCAAAGTTCAGCAGTTCCTTACCCAATGGGAACTCTTCGTTGAGACAAACTACAACAACCCTGCGTTCACCCTTCCCTATTGAAAAGCGCTGATTTTCCTGACCTATATTCAAGGAGACCACGTCAATGAATGGGTCTTGTCCACCACCAAATGGGTCAAGGTGTACAAAGCCAAACACGGCCCATACAACAAATGGATTTGGGAGGCCATCGAATTAGGTTTCCGCAACACCTTTGCCAACACCCTCGAAAGGGAACGTGCCCAACAAGACCTCCAGAAAGGATTCTGAATGGAAGGGCAAGACATCGACTCGTACATCGCCAAATTCGAGAAGGCAGTGCGAGAAGCAGGATATCGCTTCAACAATTCCTTAGTCCTCGACAAATTCACCAGCGGGCTTCCAGTCAAACTATACAAGAACACGTACAACTTCCATAGCCCCAACACTTACACCCAGTGGAAAGTAGCGGTGTTGGAGCAACAGCATAAATGGATGCATCTACAGACACGTTTGGGGGGACGTAAACCCCCAGGACCCGGTAAGCCAGGCAACACTTCTCTCAGAACGTTCAACGCTCCAAACCGCCCCCAGCAGCCGTGACAAGGATGGCAGGTGTTCCAGAACCACCCGGACACAATAGACACCACCCCGGGAAGAATCCGCACCCGTCTCGTGGGATCTGAAGAAATTGACTACGCCAAACCACCATATACCCCTCAAGGGGGTCACCAGCAAGGCAGAGGAGTCATAGACATGAAGAATATCAACTGCTTCAACTGCGGCAAACCAGGTCACTTCTCTCGTAACTGTCTCCAACCACACCGCCAGCGCAACAATCTGAATTGGCAACCTTGCCAAGGACGCAGCGCATTCATCAAAGAAGTGCAAAGCATACATGAAGAACCCCTCATTCAATTTGAGGATGATGGTGGCAGCAGCCGCGGTGCCCGCACCACCACTGAGATGCCACAAGAACGGGCGACCAGTTGGATAAACGGAGTCTGAAACCTTGACAAAGAAGCCCGGGACTTGGTAGTCAGGGACCTAATGGGGCAAGAGGATTTTCAAAGCGCCTGAACCCGACGGCCTGGGTGAGGGCATTACGGTGTAATTCTGTGTTCATAACGTGCTATCAATCTATGCATGTCCCAGTTTCATTGCGCGCAAGTTACGCCATGGCTGACAAATGAGCACTAGTGGACTCCGGAGCCACTAACAACTTCATTCATCTGGACTTCGCAAAGAGAATGAGGCTAGGCCTCAAAGAGTTAGACCGTCATCAAAAGATCTGGAATATTGACGACACGCATAACAAAGGGGGCAAGATAACCCATTGTGTGGATCTCGAAGTCGAAACCAAGGGAATCAAGAAAGACATGAGGTTCCTTGTCACCGACGTAGGAGGAGAAGACATCATCCTGGGATATCCTGGGCTGGCCACATTCCAACCGGACATTCAATGGGCCTCCGCCACCCTAAACAAAGCTGAGTATCCAGTTGTACTTCGCACCATCAATCCTACCAAACCACGCATAGATCCCATTATTGCCCGACTAGTACTTCAAAAGATACTGGGTACGCCCAACAAACAACAGGTCGAGGAAGAACTGTGACAAGAATGCGACTTAGAAGTAGCGCAATTACGAGCCACTACATCAACTGAACTGGCAATCGAAGCTCAACAATACACGGAGAAAAAGGCGGTACCAGAAGAATACAAGCGACACGTCAAAATCTTCAGTGAAGAAGAGTCCAATCGCTTCCCCCTCTCCAAACCATGGGATCACGCCATTGAGTTCAAACCAGATGCCCCAGACACTATCGACTGCAAAGTCTACCCAATGAGTCAAGCAGAGGACAAAGTGTTAAAGGAATGGATCAACGAGCAACTGGAAAAAGGCTACATCAGACCCTCTAAATCCCCGTATGCACCATCGTTCTTCTTTATTAAAAAGAAGGACAGAAAACTACGCCCAGTACAGGACTATCGGAATATCAATAAGTGGACCATACGCAATCAGTACCCTCTCCCACTCATACCCAAACTTATTGCCAATCTCAGCGGAGCATCCATATTCACCAAACTTGACATCCGCTGGGGATACAATAATGTGCGTATCAAGGAGGAAGATCAAGAGAAAGCAGCATTTAAGACACGCTATGGACTCTTCAAACCCACAGTAATGTTCTTTGGACTAACAAATTCCCCGGCAACTTTCCAAACTATGATGAACAAGATCTGTAAAGACCTCATTGCCCACCACGAGAAAAAGGGGACAGTCATCAGGGTATACATGGACGACATCGGCATCACTACACGGTCTGACGAACAAGCACACATCGACACGGTACACGACGTATTGGACTTACTAGAACAGAATGACCTCTTCCTCAAACCGAAGAAGTGCATCTTCCACGCTCCTAGCATCGATTACCTGGGTGTCACGATCGCGTGACACGTGACGTGACTGCTGACGTGTCTCGGAAAGTACTCGGAGGATTGACGGAATTGACAGCTCACTCCCCTCTGACATGGCCATGACTTACTACCAGAAAACTGTCCAGGAAAACAATAGTCTGTACGTTATAAAAGCACATAGCATTTCACGTAGTACCTTGTCTTAGTTTCGTTTGTGAATCCAGCCAAAGTTACTCTACCTTGAGTGCTAGCGCGTCCCTCTCATCTCTCAGCATTTTCCTGACAGAGTTGACTAACTCCGTCCATCGATCCATCCATCTCCGAACTATCGCCCGCCCGTTGAGCTTCTTGTCGAAGTTCTACCGACAGAACTCCAAATGTCCCGGCTGGGACGTAACACTGGGGGTAATCATTGAAAAGGGGGTGACTTGTATGGACCCTGTCAAAATTTCCGGCATCAAAGACTGGCCCACTCCAAAAAACATCAAACAGGTGCAATCCTTCCTAGGCTTCTGTAACTTTTACCGCGCTTTCATCCGAAATTTTGCCACCTACGCATGACCACTCAACAAACTAATGTGCAAAGACACCGAATGGACATGGGCAACAGCAGAACAAGAAGCATTTGACAAGATCAAGAAACTCATCACGGAAGAACCAGTACTCGCACACGCTAACCTAAAAGAACAATTCAAACTGGAAGTAGACGCATCAGGCTTTGCAGTAGGAGCAGTACTGCTCCAACGTAAAGAAGATGGCAAAAGACACCCCATTGCATACTACTCAAACACTCTTAGCGCGGCGGAATGGAACTACAACATCTACGACTTGGAACTCCTGGCAATCGTCAAGGCACTTCGGATGTAACATCTACCATGGACGTTGGCCTGACTTAGGCGTCTGTGTAACGTGGGTTCCCTTTGGGGTGGTATTGGTGGTTGTCAGGGCTGTCGGGGAAGACTGCAGGGTGTCATTGGTAGGCTCCGAGATGGTCGCAATAAGTATAGAGGGGAAGGTCTAGGGGAACGTTTGGGGGAGGTTCGGGGACTTTACGAATGTACCTCCAACTAGGATGGTCGACAATGTAGTAGGCCTTGTAGGGTCTTGCGACACGGGAGTTGAGATATTCAAAGACAAGGTGACACATGGTACCGGGTGGGTAAGTGACGGTCGGCATATCCACCATTCACAAGGGAACTGGGGATGGAGGTCATGGGGATCCCTTCTTGGTCTAAGGGATATGCCAGAGCTAGTTCACTTAAGAGTTCCGCGAACTCTTAGCACAGAAGACGAGTTAGAGAGTGGTATTCGAAGAAGACCAAGATGGGGATCCTGGTCCATAGTGCTATGAGTTTAAATACACGTAAGGGAGCCAGTTCTAGCTCCGCTCGAACTTGTATGTAGCCAATAGCGTAAGTAGCGTAAACTAATAATAGAATGTGCAGTTGTCATTGTAATCCGAGTTGTGTACAACAATAGAAGTCATCAGTCAGCATAGTAATCATCATCACGTACAACAATAGGGGCAATCAGTCAGCATAACACGAGGCCGTAAGATCTGAAGTCCATGACTCATTACTACTGACACGTCGGGTCATCACGAACACATCAGAGTTCACATCTGGGCCAGGCAGTCTGAGAACAGAACGTAACATTGGAACTGGCACCACTATCTGGCAGGATCCCCTCACAAGATCAAAGTCTTTTCAGATCACATGAACCTACAGTATTGGCGCTCCCCACAAAAGATAAGCCGCCGAGTAGCCTGGGAAGTACTTGAACTCTCTGAATACGACATTGAGATTCACCACATCAAAGGTACGGCAAATGGAAGAGCCAATGCCCTATCTAGACGCCCCGACTACGACCAAGGAGAAGGTGACAATGAACACGTTACGGTATTACCGGATGAAGTCTTTGTCAGAGCCGCACTATTGGATACCACAGACGACCCACTTCGGATCAATGCCACCATATCAGTACAAGAAATGGAAAAGATCAACCTGATATATGCCCAAGACATCAAGAAGATATGCCCATGGGTAGACCCACATGCCCTCAAACTGATCGAAGGCACATGGTACAAAGATGGAAGACACGCGGTCACCAGAGGGCTCCATGAAAAGCGTGAGATCATCAAAACGCATCATGACCCTCCCATATATGGACATCCCGGAATTAGCCGCACTATCAAGCTTGTAGAACGATACTACTGGTGGCCTGGACTACGTCAAGAAGTCATGGACTATGTCAAAGGATGCGCTGACTGTCAACGAATCAAAGTCAACACCAGGGCCATCAAAGCGCCACTGCACCCAATATTCCCCAAACCAGAAGCTATGCCATTTGAAACTATAGCCCTTGACTTTATCACTAAACTTCCAGTGGCACAAGACTGTGATACGATCCTTACAATAATGGACCATGACTGCATGAAGATGTCCCTGTTTATTCCCTGTCAAGAAGAGATATTGGCTGAAAGAACCGCCACCCTGTATGTGAAACATGTCTTCCCCCGATTCGGATTACCTGGCAAGATAATCAGCAACAAAGACCCACGATTTGCATCAAAGTTCACACGTGAATTATGCAAAATCCTCGGTATCGAACAGAACATCTCTACCGCTTACCACCCTCGCACAGATGGACAATCCGAGCGTACCAATCAATGGCTAGAACAATACTTGTGATTCTGGGTCATGTTGAGCGGGCAGCACTAACAGCGAGATAAAGTAGCAAGGAGCTAAGGGACAAAAGCAACTTCAGAGGTAGAAGTAACTCTATTAGCAGCACTACACACCTAAGGGACAAAAGCACTATAGTAGCGTCAGTAAGGTAGTGAGGCTTAGAGTACAAGAGGGCACTTACACTTCAGAGGTAGAAGTAACTCTGAAGTGTGAAGGCGAAAACAGCAGTCCTTATATACAGGACGCTTAGCTAATAATGGTCTGTGCGCACTGGTGATCCAAACAAAATACACCTGGTCTGTGCACTAGAGGGAGAAATGCCATTGGAGGGCAAAGAACAATGGGGCCGCCTAAAGCGGTTAAGTCCGGTATCTTAACAATAAGAACAATAAGAACCTAATAAGGATCTAGACAATAAAGATAAACAATAACCGGTCCATACAAGTCCGGAAGTCCAAAATCTAACCATAAGGGTCAGATACCGTATAAGGAAGGGAATGACTCAATCATATCCCACGAGACATGTGACTTGAATCAGTCGCGTCTCAACAGGTCAATGAACGACAAGACAATTGGATCCACTACCTTCCCATGGCTGAGTTTACACACAACAATTGGCCTAGTGAAACCACTAAAGAATCCCCTTTCCAGCTCCTCATGGGGTATAACCCTTGAGCCGATTGGACAGATCAACCATCCCCTATCCCACAAGTAGCGCTCAGGGTCAAACAGTTCAAGGAACTCCAACATGGCACGCAGTCACTGATGATCAAAGCGCAGCAGGGGTGGATCAAGGCCAAAGATACGCCCAAATTCCAAATCGGGGATCAAGTGTGGTTAGAAGGACGCCACTTACGCACCCATCAGCCAACTGCGAAACTCGCAGCATGAAGACACAGCCCCTTTAAGGTTGTTCAGGTGATGTCCGCAGTCAACTACCAACTAGAGCTTCCCATGCAGTGGCAGATCCACCCAGTGTTCCATGTGGACCTCCTTACGCCCTATTGCGAAACACTCATGCACAGACCTAACTATCAGTGCCCACCACCGGATCTAGTTGGTGGCGAAGAAGAATATGAAGTTGAGAAGATTCTAGACTCTCAGCATTTTGGCAGAAGTCGTAAACTGCAGTATTTGGTCAAATGGAAGGGATATCCCGACTTGGACAATCAGTGGGTCGACAAGGATGACATGTTCGCAGATGACGCGATTTGGGAGTTCAAAAATTCTAACCCTGCTCGAGAAACACATATAAGCGCAGGGAAATCCCAAGAGATGTCCCCATCTTCCTCCCCTACTATCAATCCCACTCATGCGCCCATCCTCCCCAGTGAACTTCTGCTATGTCGTCGATACCAGTCTGGCAGCTCCTTACCAAGCACAGTCCACGCCATTGTCACCCCTGTCGTCTACCTTCTCCCTTCACCAATGAGGAAGTCATCCTACTTCCCCCGCGTCATCCCGAGTTCCTTCACCATCCCCCACTCTTTATTCCGAGAACAACCAGCCCAGCCGACTCGGAAGCAACTACGTCCCCACCAGAGCGCCTACTCCAGCGGGCGACGAACAGGGTTACATGCCCAGCTGACCAGCAACCCCGCTGGGGCCCAACGAGGGTGGGGATCTGTACGACCCAGCCGAACACCTCGAGACGCATCCATATTTGCGTTACACCACCCATCTTACCACGACACACTTGGAAACCCCCCCGCTATGCGGACCCACTGGGGAAGCTCTCACACTACCGATGCCACCTCAACCCACACTTCGCTGTGATCAAGAGGAGGAATATGTGTTGGAGGCCAAGGATCGGCTGGAGACTCCCCCGCCCAGGGGATATCAGTTCAACTGGGGAGTACATTACATTCCATTCCAGATTCGAGACGCTCAAGAACGTCTTTGGCCAGCCCAGTATACTCAGCTCATCCTCACTGCTGATCCCTTCGTCTTGGCCTTCCACACTGGGAGTCACCAACAATACGGCAAACCCATCCACGCCATCCCCTACTTTGAGGGGCAGTCCGCTTCCCCCACTTACACCGACGATGACCTCATGTTCCTGCTCTCCGACGCGGGACTAGTCGACTCGGTCGACCAGGCACTCCTTCATATGAAGGACCTCACCCTCACAGCCGAGGTGCATCGCTACCGATGCATGACCCTCAGCTGGCGCGCCCAACAGCATTGGGTCGCAGCGGAGCAGATGAAGTTAGAACACATAGAGATTGAGAGGAACAGGTGTGTAGCTCGACTCCAACGCGCTCACGCAGTCGACCGCATCGAGAACGAGTGGTCCTTGCTCCACCGAGGCCCTTGAGTGGAAGAAGACGCCAAAGAGATGGAGGTGATTCGCCACATGTGGTCCCTCGGCATGAACCCCCTCGTGGTCATGCACGGTCAAGCTGGGGCTTGAACCTGAAAAGGGGGTGATGTTACGTTCCGTTCTTGGACTGCCCGGCCCAGATGTGAACTCTGATGTGTTCGTGATGACCCGACGTGTCAGTAGTAATGAGTCATGGACTTTGGATCTTACGGCCTCGTGTTATGCTGACTGATTGCCCCTATTGTTGTACGTGATGATGATTACTATGCTGACTGATGACTTCTATTGTTGTACGCGACTTGGATTACAATGACGACTGCGCATTCTATTATTAGTTTATGCTACTTACACTATTGGCTACATACAAGTTTGAGCGGAGCTAGAACTGGCTCCCTTATGTGTATTTAAACTCATAGCACTACAGACCAGGATCCCCATCTTGGTCTTCTTCGAATACCACTCTCTAACTTGTCTTCTGTGCTGAGAGTTCGCGGAACTCTTAAGTGAACTAGCTCTGGCATATCCCTTAGACCAAGAAGGGATCCCCGTGACCTCCATCCCCAGTTCCCTTGTGAATGGTGGATATGCCGACTGTCACTTACCCACCCGGTACCACATGTCACCTTGTCTTCGAATATCTCAACTCCCGTGTTGCAAGACCCTACAAGGCCTACTACATTGTCGACCATCCTAGTTGGAGGTACATTCGTAAAGTCCCTGAACCTCCCCCAAACGTTCCCCTAGACCTTCCCCTCTATACTTATCGCGACCATCTCGGAGCCTACCAACGACACCCCGCAGTCTTCCCCGACAGCCCCGACAACCACTGATACCACCCCAAAGGGAACCCACATTACACAGATGCCTAAGTCAGGCCAACGTCCGTGGTAGACGTTACAGAGCATCTAGCTGACGTCCATGATGCCCTCATGGATATTGGTGACGATCCAGATGCAAGGTTAAATGCTGATGACTTCTCTGACCATGGTGACATACTTGCCCAACACCTCCTCCCCAATCCTAGGGTTACCGATGCCTCTGGCCTTGAAGCCCTCTCTATGATTGTTACGTTTCATTCTCGGAGTGCCTGGCCCAGTTGTGGACTCTGACGTGTTCGTGATGACCCGATGTGTCAGGAGTAATGTGTCATGGACTTCAGATCTTATGTCCTTGTGTTGTGCTGACTGACTGTAACACTACCACGGCATTAGTCCGACTTGGACTTCGTATAATGGCATTCATGACTTAGCAAATTTGAGAGACTCCTTCAGAGTCTCTGTAATCCCATAGAAAACGACTAAGGCGATCCACAGAATCCGCCCAAGTAGTATGAAGGTGACTCCGAGTTGACGACTTGAGAGTGCCACCGTCCTAGATGCGAAGGTCAGGAATGTAAAGGCTGAGAGTAAAGGGCACAAAGGCCAACAGAGACGAGAGCAGATGGAAGACAAGTGGTATTCCGAAGAAGACCAAGATGGCGTATCTTGGTCTTCACGTCCCACTATTTATACATATTATAGAGGCAGCTTTAAAGCTCCTCTTAGAAGTACTACCCTCTAGCGTAAGTAGCTCGAACCCTACTATCGCTGTACTAGGAATGAGTCATACCATGTTGAGACACGACTGATTCAAGTCACATGTCTCGTGGGATATGATTGAGTCATTCCCTTCCTTATACGGTATCTGACCCTTATGCTTAGATTTTGGACTTCCGGACTTGTACGGACCGGTTATTGTTTATCTTTATTGTCTAGATCCTTATTAGGTTCTTATTGTTCTTATTGTTAAGATACCAGATTTAACCGCTTTAGGCGGCTCCATTGTTCTTTGCCCTCCAATGGCATTTCTCCCTCTGGTGCACAGACCAGGTGTATTTTGTTTGGATCACCAGTGCGCACAGACCATTATTAGCTAAGCGTCCTGTATATAAGGACTGCTGTTTTCGCCTTCACACTTCAGAGTTACTTCTATCTCTGAAGTGTAAGTGCCCTCTTGTACTCTAAGCCTCACTACCTTACTGATGCTACTATAGTGCTTTTGTCTCTTAGGTGTGTAGTGCTGCTAATAGAGTTACTTCTATCTCTGAAGTTGCTTTTGTCTCTTAGCTCTTTGCTATTTTTATCTCGCTGTTAGTGCTGCCCGCTCAACAGGTTATGGGCCCTGGACGCTCATACTAACAGCCGTGTCTCCAGATCTACCTCGTGTCTCTTGACTCACTCTGCGACCACACTCTTGTTGTCTATCATCCCCTCAGTGAGCATCATCTATCCTCTTCTTTCGACACATTCCTTTCTTGTCCACCGGCATTATTTAAATGTCGTGCCAATACTGGCTAGCCTCTTAGGAGGTTCTCGTGAAAGGCGCTAGGGAGCTGTTAAGTCAGCAGACGCGACCTTAAGTTCCCCTGTGCGCATTTCCTCACTACTTATTTTCATATTCCCGGTTTTCATCCGGAATTATTAGGCCAATAGGGGAAGACCCTTGTGGCTATAGGCCACCTTAATGGTTGGGAGATACTCAGTTAATACCTGGGTCTCTTTAAGGGGTGTGAAGGCCTGGTTTGTCACGTTTCGTCTCGGACTGACCGGCCCGGGTTGTGGACTCTGACGTATTCGCGATGACTCGGTATGTCAGGAGTAATGTGTCATGGACTTCGGATCTTGTTGCCTCGTGCCCCGGCTGACTGATAGCCCTATTGTTGTACGTGATCGTGATTAGGCTTGCTGACTGATGACTCCATTGTTGTACGCGTTTCGGATTACGACGACGACTGTGCATTCTATTATTAGAGTACGCTACTTACGCCATTGGCTACTTACGAGTTCGAGCGGAGTTGGAACTAACTCCCTTACTTGTATTTAAGTCCGTAGTATTGCAGACCAGGATCCCCATCTTGGTCTTCTTCAATTACCACAACTTCTACTCGTCTTCTGTGCTAGGGACTCGTAACGTCCCTACGTGAACTAGCTCCGGCATATCCCTCAACGACCAAGAGGGGATCCCCGTGACCTTATCTCCATCTTCCTCAGTGAATGGTAGATCAGCCGACCGTGACTTACCCGCCTGGTACCACGTGTCATCTCGTCTTCGAGTACCTCAACTCTCGTACCGCTCGTCCCACCCATTGCTATTACATCGTCGACAATCTCCAGTGGGAGTACATTCGCAAAGTCCCCTGTCCACCGCCCAACGTCCCCATCGAAGAGACGTTGTACACCTACAGAGATTCCACAGGCACGTATTGGCCACATCCCACAGTCTTTCCCGAGCACTCGGACAACCACAGATTCCACCCTTGAGGGAACCCACGTCACAACAGTGTCTAAGTCAGACAAACGTCCGTGGTAGACGTTACATGGTTAATAGTCAAACCCAGAAGTCCTTCCCTCTGACACAACTAGAGGTCGCTACTATAATTAAAAGTACTATACATCAGTGCTAAGACCCTTATTGGTCTGGTCTAGAGACTCCACAGACGGCAACTGGAAATGATGCTGGAGTTGATCCTCATCTTTCCTCTTGGAACTCGCTGTTGGCTCCTCTCTAGGGCACTGCCCCTCTCCTGGCTACCAGTGAACCTGAGTAGCCCCTGAGGACGGCCTAAAGGTTAGGACACAATCTCCAGGAAACCCTTCAACGGGAAGTACCCCAGACGTGACTCTGCTTGACCCTGACTAAAGCTATCACTAAGACTGCTTGCCCTTATTGCAAGGTCCCCGTGGTAACAGGCCGCCAGGAGAAGGGGTATAGTTAAAATTACATAGTACTTTACCAAGTAGTATCCCCAAAGTCGCACACCTGGGGCATGACACCTTGAGTGTTATGGAGTATAGCGCTCTTATGGCTGGACCGCTACTTTTCCTATCAAGATCTGGACTGGTTCTGACTGCTCCTTGGAACCAGATTTTTAAACATCTCAAATGGCTCAATTCAACCTCATGTTCCCACCTTCCGTCCAACTCGCCAAGTTGGATGGAACCAATTGGCAATCTTGGGCTCATACCTTCACTTCCCTCATGTTGATGAATGGTTGCTCCAGGCACCTCACCCATGACGACCCTGGTGCGATCCCCCAGCACCCTGCCTTGCCAGCAGGTGTTGCTGGTCCCACCGGTCCCACGGATGCAGGTCTAGCCATGATGGCCATGTGGAACAAGCAGGAGGAGGTCATCATTGGCCTCCTATATCTATCTGTGACCACAGAAGTTTTATCTGGAATCACGTCCCACGTTCTCTTCCCGACGGTGCATGACAAGTTCGTGCAGTTGGAATCCTTGTATGGTGCAGTTGGCTCTATGGCCACTTTCAATCTATGGGTAGGCTTGGTCAATACCAAGCTGCAGGAAGGTCGCCCCTTCCTCCCTCAGCTCCAAAAAATGCTGGACCTGAGGAATACCCTTCAGGAGAATGGGATGGCCGTCTCAGACATGCAAATGTCTTTCATTTTACTTAACACCCTCCCACCTTCCTATTCCACTATTGCAGGCACCATACTGGCCACTGGCCCCCCTGCCAATCTACTTCCTCAGGACCTGATCAATAGGTTCATCAATGAGGAATCATGTCTCTCCGGTCCCTCTGCCACCCTTAACAAGGTGGCCCCTATCAAGCGAGCCTCTGGTTCGTGCCCCCCAAAGGCGCAACCATCGCCCAATTCCAGCAGTTCCGCTTCAGCGGATATTATCTGCCACTACTGTCACAAGTCCGGTCATAAAAAGCCGGACTGCTTCAAACTCAAAAGGGACCAGGAGAACACCAAGAAGGGGAAGGCTGGGCAGCAGCGCAAGGCTGCCCAGAACGCCATGATTGGGATGCCGGACGCTGTACCGGCAGATAGAATTATAAATACAGTACCAGTACCTAAGAGCTGCCTGTTTACTATAGTCAACGGCTCTGGCAAAATAGAGGAGGTGCATGAAGCACCTCAGGTCTCCCTTTACATGATGTGCGCTCACCACGCACAAGTGGGATCAAGATGGATGATGGACAGTGGAGCTTCAACACACTTTACACCACACATTGAAGACTACGATACCTATGAACCACACGAAGGTATCGAAGTTCTGCTTGGAGATAGCTCTCTGTTAAAGAGTGCTGGGACGGGTACCATAACTATCCGAACCAATAGAGGCTATGACCTCAAAATCTCAAATGTGTTGCATCTCCCAAATACGCACTCACGTATCCTCTCCACAAGCGCCCTAGCAGACAAGGGCGCTTTAGTTTCGTTTGATTCCACTTCCTTCGCAATCAGATACAAAGGGAAGACTATTGTGGAAGGACATCGGGCTGCCAACCTTTATTGGCTTGACTGTCATAAATTAAATTCAGTCAAAGTAACTGCATCTGCTAGCCTAGATGTCTGGCATAAGCACATGGGCCATTTGTCCAAAGAAGTGCTGAAGAGGCATGCTCCTGAGGCTGTAAAAGGCCTCATCATTAATAATGCCCCAGAGGAAGCCGGACCTTGCCTTGGTTGTGAACTAGGCAAATCCACCCGCCTTCCTTTCCCTCCTTCCATGAAACGTGCCAAGGACCACCTCGAAATAGTTCATAGTGACCTAGTTGGTCCCCTCCAGAGTAATTCTATACAGGGGAACAAATACTTTGCCACCTTCATAGATGACTTCTCTAAAGCTGCAGTCATCATCTATATGAAGTCAAAAGATCAGTTTAAGGACGCCTTCCTACACTATAAGGCGTGGGCTGAAAAACAGTTAAACAAGCCCATTAAATCCTTACATTCTGATCGTGGTGGCGAGTATGTCAACAATGAACTTAAGCACATACTTCTGGAAGCGGGCATTGAGCATCGCCTCACTATGCCATATTCTCCACAACAGAATGGGAGAGCCGAGCGTTTTAACTGTACGGTTATGGAAAAAGGCACCAGCATGCTTCATCATGCGGGCCTTAGCCTTTGTTTCTGGGAACAAGCAGTTGAGACTGCTGTGCACATCTACAGTCGCACTCCCACTCGTTCTAATAAGTGGAGAACTCCGCTTGAGCTATGGAATGGTACAGTTCCAGATGTCTCATACTTTAGAGTATTCGGCTGCAAAGCCTACTATCATGTACCAGAACACAACCGGCAAAAATTAGATCCTAAAGCAAAGGAAGCCGTGTTTGTGGGCTATGAAGCCCTTTCCAAGGGCTACAAATTATGGGACAGACATAGCCGACGCTTCATCTCTTCACGAGATGTTACATTTGACGAAGACGTCTTCCCGTCCCATGGTGACCTGATCCCTCACCAATATACCACACCAGTGCCGGAGCAGGAAGTCTTTGACTCTACCGGCAGCACAATCTACATAAGAGTGCTTGATCAGCCTCTACCAGCTGTTGCCACAGCACCTCAGGCGCCACCAATCAATGTGGCTCCCCCTACTATACAGGTGCCGGAGGCACCCCCTCCGCAAATTCAACAGCCTAGCACCCCACCTAATACCACCCCTGCTCCAGTAGATCAGACGATCTACCAGACTCCTCCATCTGCACCCCCTGCTACTTCCCCTCCTCCTCCTTCACGCTCAAGGCGAAACTGGCCACCTATGGTGACCCAGCCTCTCCCTGCCCCTAATTTCAATAGGGAAATCAGTCCTCCTAGGGATACCCCTAGAAGCCCAAGAACTGAGCAGGTGACTTCGCCTCCCCATCCTAGACGAAGCACAAGGACGAGGCGTCAAAATCCTCGCTATTACAATGAGGACAATGACGAGTTTATGCAGGGAAGCAGTAGACTTACCATGATGGATCTGCTGAATGCGGCAGAGGCCCCTGGCTACAGGGATCCTCAGACCTTTAAGCAGGCTATGGAGTCTGAACACGCAGACGAGTGGCAAGAGGCATGCCAATATGAACTGGATGCCCTAGAAAAGCTACAAGTCTGGCGTTTGGAACCCCTTCCTGCTGGAAGGAAGGTGGTTAAATGCAAGTGGGTCTTTAAGAAGAAAGCGGATGGACGCTTTTGTGCTAGGCTAGTGGCAAAAGGGTTCACCCAACTAGAGGGGGTGGACTTTGACGAAACCTTCTCTCCAGTTGCCCGTTTTGAGTCATTGCGACTCCTTTTGGCGTTAGCTATGCTAGAGGATTGGGAAATCCACCAGATGGACGTCAAGTCGGCGTTCCTACATGGGGAACTGGATGAGGAAATTTATATGGAGCAACCAGTCAGTTTCGTCACTGCTGGCTCTGAACACATGGTGTGTCGGCTTCAGAAAGCCCTTTACGGTCTGAAGCAAGCCTCCTGCGCATGGAATCTACAGTTCCATGGAGTTCTTACTGACCTCGGCTTCACGCGGACGTACTCTGATGCAGGAGTATATGTGTACCATCTCCAAGAGGGGGGTGGATCACTTTTCGTCATCTTATATGTAGATGATATCACTATACTGGGAAACTCTATGGACATGATCAATGATCTGAAGGCGTCTCTATCTAGTCGATATGAGATGACCGATTTGGGAGAGATCCAATCTTATCTCGGTGTTAACATTACCAGAGATCGTGCTAACCGCACTATGGAGATCAACCAATCAGATTACATCAGAGACATAGTTGAAAGATTCGGAATGAGGGATTCCAACCCAGTATATACCCCTCTTCCCTCTGGCGCCGAGGCTCACTTGATCAAATATGAAGATCAAGCCTCTACTTCTGAGATTAAGAAGTATCAACAGATAATCGGGTCTCTGCTATATGCGCAGATTGGAAGCAGACCTGATATTTCTTTCGCTGTTGCGCGCCTTAGTCAATTTGCTTCCAATCCCTCCCAGCAGCATCTGCACCTAGCCAAATATGTACTGGCTTACCTGAACACTACAAAGGACTTATCATTGCGCTACGCTGGAGGGATCACAGGAGAAGGCCTTCATGGCTACTGCGACTCTTCCTGGGGAGATCAGGAAGATCGCCACTCCACTTCTGGCTATGTCTACCTACTTGCACATGGCGCCATCTGTTACGTTCCAGCCGGAACGTTCGGGATTTCCGCGGCGATAAGCTGGATGGGCTTAACGCGGCGACGGGGACGGCGTAGGGTTCGGGACGTAGTCGGGGATTCGGGAATAGAGTGACGGGGAAGTCGACTAGGTTGGACCCAAGGTCAAGGGTTCGGGTGTAAGGCGTAGAGGAAATCGACCTCAATGGGATATCGATGAGGATGGGTCTTAGAACGGGGATGATGACGGGCAAGGGAGTAACCTTGCCAAGGAAAATGGACGAGACGAGAGGGACGCGCTGTTCACTCGAGATGAGAGAAACTTGGCTGGGATTTCAAACGAAGCTGAGACAAAGTATCTACATACATATGATCCCTGTATTTATACTCGTACAGACTGTGATTTTCATAACTATTTTCTGTGTGTCTAGAGGGACGCATAAGTCCCATTGCTTTGCTGTCAGTGAGCTGTCTTTCCGAACTTTCTCCGTACCGTGTCACATGTCACGTGATCGTGACATAGCCCCCTTACTAGGCTTCGTTCGTCCGCGAACGATGTTCTAACCGCTGCGGTCGGCCGCTTCCCAATCGACGTCGTAGGGGTAGTCGTGATCATCAGTGGGAGCGTCTCGGATACGGGAACGGGGTTGGCGCTGCCGGGGACGTGGAGTGGGACCAAGGGCCCGAGCGGGGGAGAGGGTGGAGCGTACCCAATCCTGGGTACGGGTGCTGATGGAAGAAGCCGGGAAGATAGGGCAGCCTCTACCATAGTGAACGTGGCGTGGCGAGATCGCGCAATTGCGCCGTCCCCTGCAGTATTCATGTGGGCGGGAACAGGAACTCTTGATGTGCCCGAGGTCGCGGCAATAGCGACACCGTCTTACGCTTATGGGGGGCGGAGGTGCATCGTGTTCTAGTTGGGGGTCAGGAGCGGTCGGAGCTTCGGGGGCGTTGACTCCACTTGCTTGCTCCTCCAGAGGGGGTAGAGATGTTATCGGTTTGTTGCGTGACTCTAAGGTCTGGTGCTGGTCTAAGGGGAGTGGGGGGAATGTTTCTAGGCCTAAGAGATGGCGCCAGCATAGAGCTCCGACGTCGCGAAACTCCCATTTTTGGGCCAACCGGAGGATCTGGGCCCATTGTCGCGCCGGGGCTCGATAGACGGAATACAGAGGATTGTAAAATACCCAGAGAAAGTTACGAAACTCCTGAGCCGTTACGTCATGGAGTTCACAATAATACGATTCGCGTGGTCCCTCAGGTTCTACGTCTTCTACGTGGATGGGGTTAGTCGTAGTATCTCCGGGGACGTTCCAGAGCCTTCTGAAGAATGGAGACTCGCGTGTGAAGAAGTAACTATGAACGTGAAACGCCTCCTTATCGATAACGAAGGTCGCATCTGCTCCTGGTAATGCGTAGGCATATTGCTGAAGGGAGGGGTTAGATTTCTGGGAAACAGTGGTTGTCGACGAAGGTGGTTCGCTGTTATCCGTAGAGCGTTTCTCGTCGGTGGTCTCGTTGATGGCGGGGGGTTGTTCGGTAACAGGGGCGATGAGGGCGTCGCTCAGTTTTCCCTTTTGTTTCTGAGAGTCGATGTGAGGAAGCGGAGAGCTCATTCTGATCGTTGCTGGGGTGTGTCTTGTCTGGCGTGGGGATGGCGCCTTATATACTTTCGGGCGTCGTACAGATCCTAAGGAGCGTGTTCGAGCTAAGGAGAATCTGAGACGTTGACGAGGCGTGGGGAGCGTGCGGCCGAGGATTGTTCTGTGATCATGTTTCAATTGTTTCAGATCCTTCCTTCTCTTACAGGCGCTGCTTAGTTCTTTCTGGAACCCCTTCATGTTCTCAAGGGAGCGTTTCAGGAAGGTTCGTTTTGAGGCATAGAGGTACATTGTCTCGATGGAGTTTGGGGTACGTGCAGTCCGAGTTCGATTTCTGCGGTCTTCGTGGATCGAGCGGCGTGTCCAGTCTGAGCGTAAGTTCCGATATCGTAGGAATCTGATGAGCGGGAGATGATTCGGGGTGGAAAAATATGGTGCTGAAGACGGGTATCGGGGGTTTTGTATGGTTTTCACCCCCTCTCTAGGGCGTTGTCGTCCGCGACAACGAGTCGTCGTAAGATCCACCATCCCTTCAGGGGAGTCGACTGTGGGGGTCCGAAGTCGCAGAGCAAGTATCTTCCCAAAAGTCATACGAGGCCATCCCCGGGATAGCGGGAGCAGAGTTGAGAGTTCAGTCGAGAGTCTTTTCGGGGCGCAAATCTGTACGAGAGTCATCCAAGCCGCGTGCAGGGCGAACATCCAGGACAGCGTCGATGAGATCACGGGTATGAGTGCCGTTTCTGCGAAGGTCGGTGCAACATATACGTGTCTGGCATCGTTCATTACGTTGCTTCCCACTGAAATAGTACGGATGTCGAGGCAAAGTAGGATTCCCTTCCCACTTCGAAGGAGATGAGATGCAGCGACGTCGGGAAGGCCAACCCGCCGCCAGATGGTGATTTCGGAAAATGTCTTCGTATTTCTGAGTCTATTAGTGATGTGGCGCTGCCTCTCCTGCCAATGAAGCGGCGCGTGACCCGCCCCCTCGTGGCGATCGTCAGTAGAGGTCGTAACTAGCAGAGCACGTATGCGCCTAGAAGTCGTATTAGGCCATCCCCGGAGTAGCGAGAGTGGAGCGGAGAGGTCATCCGGGAGTGTCACCTTAGCTCTTACTGTGATTGACGCATCGTATACTGAACCAGTCTTGTTCGAGGTACCTCTGTTGTTCGGGCTAGTAGACGTGGCAGAGTATAGGTATATTGTCTTTCTGTTTCGCGGGAGACGGGGGTCGTCGTAGTCGGGAAAGTCGATTTGTCGCAATGTGTTGATCTCGGGGGTTGCCGTTGCGTATTTGGTTTTGTTTGCTATGTGGTGTTGTTTGACTGGTGTTATTCGGCGGGTCTTCAGTCTGTGACTACTGCGTATCTTTCCATGCATCCGTTGCTGCCGCTTATCGATTGCGCGTTTCGGTCCAGCCCGTCGGTGATACACCCGATACAGCCGTTCTTGGAGAATGAATCGTTTCAGTTGGTTTCGACTAGGCAAGTGGACTTTCCGCTTGCTGCTCCTTGTGATTGATGGCATCGATTGGTCCGCCATGTTAGTCGTATCATTTTCTTTGAGTCGCACCGACTCGTCCGTCCCTAGCTCCGGGTAAGCGGCGATAACGTCTGGCAGTCGAGGATCCTTGTCCTGCTCGACTCCGGTCTGCGTCTCTAGATGCGTGCCGTAACGGTCTACGTTCCGCATGTGTCGGGAGTCCTGGTCTTTCTGCTGTGCGTTCTTCTGCCCTACTAACGGGTCGTTCACTTCCTTTCGTATACTGGTTCCTAGGCCGCTTTCCACCGGCGAGGCGTTCAACATATAGCAACTCTTTGGTATCGTCGAGCTGTCCGAGCTCGAACCTAATACTGAGGCTTGGTGCTGTACGTTCCTAGGCGTTATTTGTGTCTTCGCTGGTCGACATACGACCGTTCCTTCCCGAGTCGGTCCGCCTCTTACGGTCATCGCTAACAGATCTGTCAGCGGTCTTGCACGCTCAGGACGTGTCGTGGATCTCTTAGGGAAGTTCTTGATATTGACGGGCAAGTCCGTACTTTCTTTCGGTCTCGTTCGCATTTCCATTCGTGTCGACGTTTGAACTCTACGCGTCCGACCGGCATTCCCCCAAGTACGCGGGGCCTGAATGTCGTGAGGCGTTTGACGTTGGACAGATCGGTGTTTCTTCGTAGGAATGGCATCGCTTCTGGGTATGTTCCTCCGTCTCCAGTCGTCTGGCGTAAAATCCGACCGAGATCGAGGCCTTTTGGCGGCGCTCGAAGAGTGTCCCGCTGTAGCACAAGTCTTCCAGTCCTTCCGGGAATCTTCCGGGAGGGTCTGCCTTCCTCGGTCCGTTCCAGATACGTCCGTCGGGATTGAGGGTGAATCATTACCGACGATCTGGATCGCATTAATCGTATGCCCATCGTAGTTTTTGTCTCCGTCCAACAGGAGTGTCGAAATAACTTCCTGTCTTTCGTCAGCAGGCAGATCCAATATCCATCTGCGTAAGTCTACTATCGATGATTCTTCCTGAACGTCTGGAGCCGTCCTAACGGTGTTGACTTCCTGCTGTGGGCTTTGCTTCTTAGGACAGTCATAAGCGAGATGCCCTCGCGCCATACACCGGAAACATCGCCCTTCTTGCTGGCACTTTGACTTTTCTTCCGAGGTTCGTAATCGTAGCCATGCTGGCTTCCTCGGGGTCTCGTAGACATTGTCGACGTCCATCGGACTCGTTCCATTCGTCCGTCGATAGTCCATACTCATCGGAATCGCTATCTCTGTTTGTCTATCGTCTACATCCATCCAGACCGTCTGGTCAGTCTGCCCTTCTTCGACGAACGGCGAGTCGACTGGTTCTTCCTGGGTTCGGGAGACTTCTTCAGGTAATGCATGTTCCTTGACTAACTTCATAGCTGTTCCCAAGTCGGTATGTGCGAGTGCATTCGCAATCATGCGGAAACGTTGCGACTCTTCCTGCGCCGCATCCTGCCATTCCGCCATCTTCCTGGGCATCGTAGGTCTCTTTAGGCAACTGATCAGAAGCCCTTTCTTAAGGCCGCGCCTGAAGAACTCGATAGTTCCGCTTGCGTCTGCGTCCCACCCCGCGGCCGTGGCAAGATGATCGAACGTCGAGATATACGTATCGACGTCGTCCTTTTGCATAGTGAGTGTCATAAGTCTTTGCTGAGCGTTCTGCTCGCTGAGGGTGTCTGTCCAAGCGTCTTTGAACGCCTTCTCAAACGTAGTCCACAGACGTTCGTCTGTTTCTGCGATACGGGGTACGTGAGTCGTAATACTTTCATCCAGATCTCGACTGATCCGGTCCACCCAGTCGTCGACGTCGGGTCCTCGTATGTAAGACAGCGCTAGGCTGACCCGGTAGAATGGTGAGATCATAAGCTCGTGGTTCCTATTGACGCGTCGGTACTGATGGAATTCTCTTAAGAACTGCACGCTCTTTTGTCGGTCTCCAGTGAATACTACCGGAGCTTGTCCGTGTAAGTTGCCAGTTTCCGGGATCATAGTTATAGTCGTAGAAGATGTCATAGGCGGTTCTGGCGCTGATACGTAGGGTGAGTTCGGGAGTCTCCTAGGTCCTTTTCTCTGGTGTCGGAATATCTGACGTGCTTTGTCGATCGTACTAGCGTGGCTGCGTCAAGCGTAGGGGTCTGGTCGGTTGGTTCTTAGAGTCTGGTGAGTTTCGCACCGAGCGCTCTTCTGCACGATTCCTAGTTGTCTGCCTTTTGCAATATGAAGAATGCTAGAGGCCGTCCTGCGTACTGCGACGCGTCTGTTCGTAAAGTCTTATGTCGGTGCAAAGCGAGCACGACTCGTATCTGATTTCGGGATGGTGAGCAACGTCGATCGTGTTGACTCCAAGATGGCTCCGCGGAAGTACTAAACTGACTTCGCTGTCCGTGCCGGTTCGTAGTCCTTAGCTCGTAGGTCTTAGGTTCAATACCGCGCACAGCGAGTACGGGTCCAAGTGAGAGTCTTAGAGTCCTAGTTTCTTAACCGCACAACGAGCGCGGGTCCAGGTGATGGTCTCAGCTTTTGTTACGTTCCAGCCGGAACGTTCGGGATTTCCGCGGCGATAAGCTGGATGGGCTTAACGCGGCGACGGGGACGGCGTAGGGTTCGGGACGTAGTCGGGGATTCGGGAATAGAGTGACGGGGAAGTCGACTAGGTTGGACCCAAGGTCAAGGGTTCGGGTGTAAGGCGTAGAGGAAATCGACCTCAATGGGATATCGATGAGGATGGGTCTTAGAACGGGGATGATGACGGGCAAGGGAGTAACCTTGCCAAGGAAAATGGACGAGACGAGAGGGACGCGCTGTTCACTCGAGATGAGAGAAACTTGGCTGGGATTTCAAACGAAGCTGAGACAAAGTATCTACATACATATGATCCCTGTATTTATACTCGTACAGACTGTGATTTTCATAACTATTTTCTGTGTGTCTAGAGGGACGCATAAGTCCCATTGCTTTGCTGTCAGTGAGCTGTCTTTCCGAACTTTCTCCGTACCGTGTCACATGTCACGTGATCGTGACACCATCTCTTGGTGTACCAGAAAGCAAAAGACGGTTGCCCAGTCCACCACAGAGGCTGAATACATGAGCCTCTGCGAGGCTGCTAATCAAGCCCAGTGGTACAGGACATTCTTAGAGGAACTGGGGTATGAGGATTCCTCCCCCATACCTCTACACTGTGACAACAAGGGTGCTGTAGACTTAGCCCTAAACCCAGTCACAGGGAGATGGTCCAAACACATCCTTATCAAACACCACGCTGTAAGGGAATACGTAGAAAACAAGGTCATAGACCTAATACGTACCCCTACGAAGGACATGGTAGCAGACGGGCTCACTAAGCCCCTACCAAGGGAAACCTTTGAGAAGCTGGTTAATGATGTTGGGATGGTTTAGATTTGGAGAGAATAGATCGTGGATAAGGATCCACATCTATCAGAAATTCGGGTTGATGGACCTGTTTTATAAGGTTGCTGATGAAGTGTCAAGGCAGAATAAGATTCGCTCTTATCCCTGCAGAAGAGAGTCCTTTCTCTCTGTCTTATATGGAGTTGATCCCTGGACTTCAAAAAGTTGTCCTTTATGACGCTTTAAGTCAGGTGATCTAGGGATCTCAATCCCGAACTCCTATAGACTCTTGCACAGTTCTTATGTTGAGAACTTTGTTGAAACTTGACACACGCTCTCATCACCATCTACCACCTATTCTTATCTCCAAATGGACTGCCTCTATCATGGAGGGATGTTGAGATGCGACTGATTCAAGTCACATGTCTCATGGGATATGATTGAGTCATTCCCTTCCTTATACGGTATCTGACCCTTATGGTTAGATCTTGGACTTCCGGACTTGTACAGACCGGTTATTGTTTATCTTTATTGTCTAGATCCTTATTAGGTTCTTATTGTTCTTATTGTTAAGATACTGGATTTAACCGCTTTAGGCGGCTCCATTGTTCTTTGCCCTCCAATGGCATTTCTCCCTCTGGTGCACAGACCAGGTGTATTTTGTTTGGATCACCAGTGCGCACAGACCATTATTAGCTAAGCGTCCTGTATATAAGGACTGCTGTTTTCGCCTTCACACTTCAGAGTTACTTCTATCTCTGAAGTGTAAGTGCCCTCTTGTACTCTAAGCCTCACTACCTTACTGATGCTACTATAGTGCTTTTGTCTCTTAGGTGTGTAGTGCTGCTAATAGAGTTACTTCTATCTCTGAAGTTGCTTTTGTCTCTTAGCTCTTTGCTATTTTTATCTCGCTGTTAGTGCTGCCTGCTCAACATACCAGCTATCACATGCTGGTACGATGTGTGGTGACTAAGTCTGTGACTAATTTCTACTTACTAATGTAGCCACAACTGTTTAGTAAGAGTCCACTGCGTTTACCGTATCATCAGTCCATGAAGTCCGATCGCAACATCACCCCCTTTTCAGCCACAGCGCCCATGATGCCAGCGAAGGCGTGGCCCCGACATCCATCCATCTTGTACTTCCTCAATCCTCTCCAATGCGTTAGCCATCTCCAGCCGAAACTTGCTTCACCCCAACTCCACTTTGACTCCCCTGAGTGTGGTGGTGAGTTGGTGGAGCCGCTGCTCCATCCTCTCAGCCTCGTACGCATAGGCCTGGTAGCAGTGAACCTCCGCTCGGAGGCTGATGTTGTGGAGCTCATTGATCGCACAATCGAGGCAAGGGCGGTCATGGTAACCGCTGGTGAAGAGGTGCATGTCCTCTTGCAGGTATTGCTCCTTGCCAGTGGCTTTGACGTGAGGTTCGGTGTAAAGAGGCTGCAAGTAGACCTTCTCACTGTCCTCGACGAGCCCCAGCACAATGGGGTCCAAGCCCATGATGACTTGAACATACGCGGCCTGGCGTGTACGTCCTTGTCTGTTGGTGATGGGGTAGTGGACGAAGTCCTCCCCGCGGTTGTAGCGATATCCATGAGGGGGCGGCCCCATGGTGGTGTGTCATAATCGGAATAGAGGGAATGGAGGGGGTGCGTCGGCTTGTACGCCGCCTCGGTATAAAGGATGCCCCCGGGTGTCACAGGCGTAAGGGGTTTCGGTGGGATCGTCAGTGTCGGTGGCGGTAGAAATGAGAGGGTGCTCAGCTGGGTAACTATCCGCTAAGCTCCCTTGGACCTGTTTGAGGATTGTCTCCTCACCTCTTGTCGCTCCTTCCTCTCTCGCGTCCACTCTCGTCACCTCTGAAGGGCTTCTCACCATCATTCGGCCGCCTTCCTCAGCTGATCCCGCTGCCAGTCCTCCGCTATCTGCCTCCACCACTGCTCCTGCCACCGCTCCCAGTTGACCGTAGCCAGGGTCTTGGGCTTCTTCCTTGGTTCGATGTTCGACTCGTACTGGGACAGGTCGAGATGGGGAATGCTCAAGCTCTGGGAGAGCTGCACGAAGCCTATCGACTTCGGCCGTCGTAAATGGGACCTCGTTGATTCATTGGCCATCTTGGGAGAGGATCCACCAAGTGGCGGGGTTGCTGGTGTCGTCGTTGTAGGAGGCCGGGATGGTGGACTGGAGGGCGTCGACAACTTCTTGATAGGTGAGGGGGCCTGCATTTCTGGCAACTCAAGCGATGGCCTCGGCGGAAGAGGGAATGGACATAGTTGAGAGTATGGAAGCGAAGAGGAGTCCAGTGTTGCGAAGATAAGAGGGGGATGAGGAGTGTTGATCGGTTCTCCCTGCTTTTAAGCTGCTAGTGAGCCGGGGGTTTAATAATTGGTACTCAGCTAGGGCCTCATCAGCGAACACATCATCCTTATCAACCCACTGATTCTCCGAATCGGGGTACCCCTTCCATTTGATCAGGTATTGTAAACACTGTTTCCTGCCAAAATGCTGGTGATCCAGAATTTTCTCGACTTTGTATTCCTCTTCTCCTTCTACCAGATCTGGCAGTGGGTGCTGGAAATTTTCCCCATGCATGAGCGTCTCATGATAAGGCGTGAGAAGATCAATGTGAAACACGGGGTGTATAGTCCATTGTGTGGGGAGTTCCAACTGGTAGTTGACTGGCGACAAGACTCGCGTGATTTTGAAAGGTCCATGTCGTCTCGCGGCGAGTTTGGGAGTTGGTTGATTGGTTCGTAGATGGCGTCCCTCCAGCCAGACATAATCTCCTACTTGGAGCTTCGGAGTGTCCCGGTGTTTCACCCACATGGACTGTGCCTTTTTGATGAGGTCTTGGGCTTCTTTCCACGCTTCTCAGAATTGTTCAAGCCTCGTTGTCACGATCACGTGACACGTGACCCATCGATGACGAGATTCGGAGAATAGTCGGACGGACAGCACATATTGACAGCACATAAGGTCTCTTGACGTGGCATTAGCAAATTAGCAGAAAACGGTCCCTGAAAATCATAGTATGTACGATATAAAAGCACGTAGTATAGATTGTAGTTCTGTGTCTTAGTTTCGTTTTCAATCCAGCCAAGTTGTATCTCACTCTTGAGTGCACAGCGCCGCCCTCTCTTCTCGTACATTCTCTTTGCAAGAGCTAACCCTCTTGTCCACCGATCATCTAAAAAGCCGCCCTTGACCCACTCGGTCGTGCTTCTCATACCGAAGTTCTCCCGTCGAAACTCCGAACGTCCCGGCTGGGGCGTAACAAAAACTAAGACCCCTACCTGGACCCGCGTTAGTTGCGCGCGGTAAAACGAATCGAACTTGACACGGGCAGTGAGGTCAGTCTAGGACCTCCGCGGAGTCACACTGGAACAAGCGCAATCGACGCTGTTCACCCCAAAAGCATTACCAGACCGCACGTTCATCGAACCCGCGTTAGATCCAACAGATTTCACTGAAAGGCGTATCGTAGTACGCAGGACCACCCCTAGCATCAATAAGCTCTCTGGGGGCGGCAGCTTCTGGGAAGGAACCCGTGGCTACAGGCTCATCGCTGGAAATAGACAAGCAATCGACGTTGAGTTCTTTGAAGTAGAAGACGCCTGGTACGAAATCTACGGTGAAGCAAACGACTGGTACACACACAATTCTAGTCGCATTGAAAACCCCTCGTTGTGGGGACTGCAAACTCTAGGGAGCACTACGAACGACCCCCATACTTGGAGGACACACGCTGATAAGGAATCTAGTTCCTCGTCAGACTCGGAAACAAAGAAAGGAAAACGTCATTCTCACTCAACTGTTCTCCCACCCGCACTCCCGATCCTCCCCTACCACTCGATTCCTCCCACTATGACCACGAGAGCTGCCATGGAAACCGGTGCGCTAAAAGGACAACCTCCTAAAGAATTTTCAGGAGACAGACAGAAAAGTGTCCAATTCCTGAGAGAATTTTACCAGTTTAAGCGAGTCAACAGAAATCACGAACTCATGGTCATTCCATATTCCCGCGTAGGATTGGCCCTCTCATACATAAGAGGACCGACAGTGGACGACTGGGCGGACAAAATCAGTCACGATCTTGACAAAAGCATTACCACACTCGTGCCTAAACTGGATGAAACCGATGAGTCCCTCTGGGTCACTTTCGAAAACGCCTTTAAGGCAGCATGGACGGACACATTGAGCGAACAGAATGCTCATCAACAACTAATTTCGCTCACCATGAAAAACGAGGACGTTGACTCCTATATAGCCACGTTCGAGCGCCTTGCTACCGCCGCCAACTGGGATCTCGATGCGAGCGGCACACTCGAGTTCTTCAGGCGGGGTCTGAAAAAGGGACTTCTGATTGGCTGTCTTAGGCGTCCGAAAATGCCAAAAAGTATGAAGGAATGGCAGGAAGCCGCCAGGGAAGAATCCCAGCGGTTCAGAACGATTACCAACGCCATCGCTCAGATCAACGGGGGAAAAGGAGTCCCGCAGATAGGACCAACACAGACGCCCAAGCAGCAGCGACCAACGAACAACAGCCAGGTAGTCCCCATGGACGTGGACAATGTCCAGACTAGCGGGGGTAAACCAGCATGGCAACGCAAACGTACTCCGGAAGAGAAGGAAAAGTGCCAGCGAGAGGGACGCTGCTTCCGATGCATGGCACAAGGCCACCTATCCAACAAATGCCTGAAGAAAACACTAAAGGTCAATAACGTGGCCACAGAGGACAAGAAAGTGGAGGAAGACAAAATTCCCTCGGTAGACGACGCCTGAAATCTTCTGCTTAAACTAGGGTCGTCCGAGAGACATAACCTCATCTCTATGCTGCTTCTAGACACTACCGCCGACGACCTTGAAGAAATCAACGCATTGCAAAGCATTCGGGGGAATTCGTTAACGTTCAGAGCAGAAATAATCGGCACCAATCAAAAAATCAGCGTTCTCTTAGACACCGGGGCCTCGGGAAACTTCATCGATCATTCGGCGATAAAACTCTTCGGACTTATCACATCCCCCATAGAGCAAATCGAAGTGCGCAACGCCGATGGGACTGCTAATACTAACGGGGCCTTGACACGCCGATGCTTCTTGACTCTATGGGACGGAAGCAAGAAACACACTCTAGAGTTTTTCGTCACTAATCTGGGGTCGTGCCGTGCCATTTTAGGACTCCCCTGGTTCGAGCTCAGCAAACCTGTCATCGATTGGGGGAAGCGCACTTACGACGGCGGACCCTTCCGTCTTGAACAAGGAGGGGAGCAGGTTAATGAAACGATCGCACAGAAAATGGCAATCGCCAGTGGGAGCGGAGCTGACGAAAGCATGACTCTTCCAGCCGAATATTCGGGATATGCCGTGGTATTCTCGGAGGCAGCCGCGCAGCGGTTCCCTCCGGAGAGAGAGGACGACCACGCTATAGTCTTGAAGGAAGGGGCTCCTACTAGCTTAGGCACCAAACTGTATCCGATGAACATTACCGAATTGGAGCATCTTCGCGTTTTTCTGACCGAACATCTGAGTAAAGGATACATCCGCAAGTCCAAGTCCCCGTACTCATCCCCGATATTCTTCATCAAAAAGAAAGACGGAAAGTTAAGACCAGTACAGGATTACAAAGCCCTGAACGCCTGGACCATAAGGGATGAATACCCCCTCCCCCTCATAGAGAGTATTCTAACCTCTCTAGGAAATAAAAATCTCTTCACGAAATTCGATATACGCTGGGGATACAACAATATCCGAATCAAGGAGGGAGATCAGTGGAAAGCGGCATTTAAAACACCGTTGGGATTATTCGAGCCTATGGTGATGTTCTTTGGCTTAACAAATTCGCCGGCCACGTTCAGTCGCGCCATGAATCGGATGTTACGATCACTACTAGACCAATACCCCGGGGAACTCTATGTCTACATGGACGATGTCCTTATAGCCACCGAAGATCAATTGGAACGACACCGAAATATCGTAAAAGCGGTGCTACAGATCTTTATCAAAGAGAGTTATTTCCTAAAGCTGAGCAAATGCGCTTTCGAAGTATGCGAGATCGACTATCTCGGAATGACAATCAAGCAAGGCATCATCCGAATGGGAGACGACAAAGTCTCGGGACTACGGGATTGGCCAAGAGAACTAGCAACAGTCCGGCAAGTCAGATCAACACTGGGGGTCCTGAATTATCAAAGACCCTTCATCAAGGACTTCGCCAGTATCGCACGTCCATTGAACAATCTGCTGAAGAAAGACACCCCCTTCGTCTGGACAGCGGAACATACGAAATCCTTGTCAAAATTGCTCGACGTAGCCACTAGTCGCCCCGCGTTGAGACAACCAGATCCGCGACTCCCTTATGAACTCCAGACTGACGCCTCTGCATATGCTAATGGGGCAGTATTGACCCAAAAAGACAGTCGTGGGAAAGCACAAGTCGTTGGATACCTGTCAAAAACGTTCTCAGACGCCGAGAAAAACTACGATGTCTATGATAGGGAATTCCTAGCGCTTGTCAGGGGTCTAGAACACTGGAGACATCTTCTGGTTGGGGGACCATTTCCAATCACGGTCTATGTAGACCACGCAAACCTTCTCTATTACAAACACCCCCAGAAGATCAGCCGAAGAGTGGCCAGACTTGTAAACGTGCTGGCTGATTACAATCTTAAGTTAGTCCATCGACCGGGACACCTGCTGCAAGCGGACCCTCTATCCAGACATCCAGGCTTCGAGCCTGATGATTCCACGGATAATGCGGACGTCATTGTATTACCACCCTCTCTTTTCATCACGGCGATCGCTGTATCAGCCCTAGACGACCATCTTCGCGCCACACAACGTAATCACGAAGAGGCACTCCTCGCACTGACAAAGCAGTTTACCCTCGTACGAGAGGACGACCTCTTCTTCCGCGATTCCCGCCTGGTCATCGTGGACGATGACGATCTTCGGAGGGGGGTAATTTCATCTTTCCACGACCTCCCCACAGCAGGACACCCAGGAATCGCGAAAACGATCGACGCGCTACAACGACACTATTGGTGGCCTAAGATGAAGGAGAGCGTAACGGAATACATCAAAGGATGTCTTCTATGTCAAGCCAACAAAAACATACCCGGGAAAGCAAAAATCCCAATTTATCCCATCTCGCACGAAGAACCTCGCCTACCATTTCAAGTCATCGCGATGGACTTCATTACGAAGTTGCCCAAATCCAAAGGCTACGACACGATCTTGACAATTACAGATCAAGGATGTACGAAATGCAGTATCTTCATCGCGTGCCACGAAACCATAGACGCATTAGGGGTGGCTAAGCTATACCTAGATCGAGTTCTCCCGCACTATGGGCTACCGACAAAAATAATCTCAGATCGAGATCCACGGTTTACCGCCAAAGTCTTCAGGGAAATCACAAAGGCGTTGAAAGTCGAACAAAATATCAGCACGGCTTATCACCCTCAGACCGACGGGCAATCCGAACGAACGAACCAAAGATTAGAACAATATCTACGAATATTCGGGAACCACCGTAACGACTGGGCAAAGTGGCTGTCAGTAGCGCAATATGCGCTAAACGCCTGGAAATCGGAAACCACCAAGAAAACGCCCTTCAAACTCCTCTTCGGGTTCATTCCCCGAGTCCACCAGCCCCCCGCTACGAAGACCAATGCAGAGGAGGCCACCAGACGCTTACAGCTACTTTCGGAAGCCCGCGCAGACGCATACGAGGCCATGAAGAAGTCGCAAGACTCTTGGGTTGAAACGTCTAAATTCGAAGGGTACAGAAGAGGACAGAAAGTTTGGCTCGAAGCAAAACATTTAAAAACCTCGCACCCAACGGCCAAACTAGCTCCAAAGCGTTACGGTCCCTTCATAGTAGCTGACGCAGTATCCAGAACGTCTTACCAGCTGGCTCTCCCGAAACACTGGAAGATTCACAACGTATTCCACGCCTCGCTTCTCATGCCCTACACGGAAACCCCCCTCAATGGGAAGACCTTCGAAGAACCACTCCCGGATATAGTTGACGGGGAAGAGATGTGGGAAGTCGAAGAAATTCGCGGGGAACGAAAGGTGGGCCGAAAGCGAACCACGCAATATCTTGTACATTGGAAAGGATATTCGGACGCTCACGACAGCTGGGAACCGGAGTCTGGAGTACACGCCCCAGACTTGGTAAAAGAGTATAAAGATCGCGCTGCAGGACTAGAGATCAACAACCTAACGATGGATCCCTTCGGCTACGGTGCTCGACACCCTCCTCAGCATTATCTTGTCCAGCATTGGGAGCTCTCCCTCACCGCCACAGACTTCATCGAACGACAAGTCGATGCTTGGGCATGGGTACCTAACGACCACGACGCTAGGGCTGACACTCCTCGCACCAGAGACGATTCGTTCGGCTATGCCACTTATCGAGAACCTGACGGACGATGGCGCAGACACTCTAGGGCTAGAGCTAACCGGAGAGAAAGACTGACGCGGGATAGGGTCAAGGAGCTCGTCGCTGAGAGGATCCGAGTCAACGGTGTCTACCTGGACGACGTCCCTCCTCCCATCGTTTATCCAGAAACCACCCCGTCGCCCATACTCCCGGAAGGAACGACCCCTGAGGCATTTTCTAACTCCGACCCTTCTACTGAACTCACTTATGTTACACCTTCTTCGACGGGGGGAGCAGTAGCGCTGGACTACAGACCGGCCTTTGTACCCGGACCAGAACACCCAGGTGTCGGCTGGCGAGTCTCGAGGCATACCGAGCCCTACTCCTTCGAGATCCCATTCGAGGATGGATCGCGAGGGCAGGCCCCGTACATTCGATTCGTCATAAATCAACGGGAACAACCGGTGGCGTTGGGAACAGAAGGGAAGGACAGACCACAGTATTACAGACCACTCTGCGCCTTACCGATGCCTGCCAGGACTGACGCCGGGGTGCCCAGCGGGCATTCACTGGCATTATTCTCGGTAGACCATACAGCGCGTAACAAGGTGGACAGGGCATTGGCGCTGGTAGCAGACCCAGGGGCGGCGGCGGACGTTCACCGCTTCAGGATGTCGATGAAACGAAAGCAAGAGTTGTTCGCGCGGATGAGAGACTTGGATGTCGCTTGGAACGACTGGTTGGCGGGAGCAGAGGACATCGATAAGAGGCTCAGGGCCTCGAACATTTCCTCGCGCATTTACCCCTTTCTCCCCCAACCCCTGCCTCGCGGACTTGACATATATCATATCTCAGAAGCAGATTCCAATGACCGCAGGTACAGAGCCCATCTCGATCATCTAGAAGGACTCGCACCCATCCCCATTCCCCCTCGCCCCCGCGACTTGTCCGTTCCAGTAAACAGGAATCCCCCTCTGACACGCCCAGAATTGCACGACGAAGAACGACGGAGTTCCATCTGCCTCTACTGCGACCAGAACCACCCCGCTCGGTTCTGTCCCAGACCCCATGTCTTATGCGAACACGCTCCACGTTGCAGCGTCCCAGTGCATCACCCCGGATTCGGTGCCCCTTGTCCAAAGCGGGCAATTCATTTGCCCAGGCCAGAACTGTATAACCGCACTAACCCGGAGCGCGTGAGACGGATCGAGGAGGCGGCAGGCGGAAGGGTGCGGGAACCTGAGGAGGGGGTAGTGTCACGATCACGTGACATGTGACCCATCGATGACGAGATTCGGAGAATAGTCGGACGGACAGCACATATTGACAGCACATAAGGTCTCTTGACGTGGCATTAGCAAATTAGCAGAAAACGGTCCCTGAAAATCATAGTATGTACGATATAAAAGCACGTAGTATAGATTGTAGTTCTGTGTCTTAGTTTCGTTTTCAATCCAGCCAAGTTGTATCTCACTCTCGAGTGCACAGCGCCGCCCTCTCTTCTCGTACATTCTCTTTGCAAGAGCTAACCCTCTTGTCCACCGATCATCTAAAAAGCCGCCCTTGACCCACTCGGTCGTGCTTCTCATACCGAAGTTCTCCTGTCGAAACTCCGAACGTCCCGGCTGGGGCGTAACACTCGTGGTGATCTGTGGGATTGGAGACGGTTTATCAAGCCAATCAGCGTGTGGGTTGTATCCCATAAGGAGTGAAAACGGGGACTTCCTTGTGGCTTTGTGAGGCCAGTTATTGTGAGCGAATTCTGCTATGGGTAGAAACGCCGCCCAGTTATCTTGGCGCTCGTTGGTCCAGAAGCAGAGATATTGTTCTAGCCATTGATTGGTACGTTCGGATTGCCCATCAGTCCTGGGGTGGTATGCCGTGGAGATGTTCTGTTGAATTCCCAGGATTCGACACAGTTCTCGGGTGAACTTCAATGCGAAGTGGGGGTCTCGGTCACTGATGATCTTTGATGGTAGTCCGAATCGTTTGAAGATGTGGGTTACGTAAAGCCCAGCAGTTTCTTCTGCCATGATTTCTTTGTTACAGGGGATGAATACCGAGGCTTTGCTGCAGTCATGGTCTGTTACTGTCAGAATAGTGTCATGTCCTTGTGACATGGGGAGCTTTGTGATAAAGTTGAGGGCAATGGTTTCAAATGGGAGTGCATCCTCTTTTGGGGTGATGGGTACTAGTGGAGCTCTTGTGGGGTGTGTATTGACTTTGTGTCGCTGACACTCGGCACATCCTTGCATGTAGTTCCGGACGTCTAGTTTTAGTTCTGGCCACCAGTATCTCCGTTCCACCAGTCTCGTGGTTCATGCGATTCCGGGGTGTCCATGTACTGGCGGGTCGTGATGTGCAGTGATGAGTTTCCATTTTTCGTCAAGAGATCCAGTGATCACCTACTTTCCCTGTCAGTACCATGCTCCGTTGATGAGCTTTAGTTGTTGGGGATCTACTGATGAACAGCAGAGATGGACAGCATACTCACAGTGACAAGGGAGACTGTGGTGAGATACACTGAGCAACTGGTAAGCAGCAGAGGGGATCTTGCAAGAGAAGCTAGAAGATGGTTCTGGCACACAAGCAGTGAGGAACTGATGTGGACCAGGAGCGTACAAGCTACACTACTTATACTATGCAAGGAGTGACACTGATATAAGGAGGGTAACATAGAGTCACGTATTACAAGGAGCATTGTTCTCAGTATGGGACAAGAGGAATATACAAAAGGAGAACAAGGCAATAAGAACAAAAGGAATCCAGACTAAGATGATATCATAGTGACATCACAATAAAGATAGAACAAAGGAAAGTACAAAGGCGCAAAGTACAATGTAAGGTCCGAAATTGTACAGATCAAATATCTAATCTACAAGTCCTGTAAATCTTATCTAAAGCAGTCCATGCTGCAAGTCCGGTCCGTCCAGAGCCGCTAAGTGCGCAAAGGTCACTTATCAACATCTACCCAGTATCGTAGGATGATTTCTGTTTGCTTTGGGTCCTGCATCGCTTGTACTGTCGTTGTCCTTATGAATATGTCTTCTGGTAGTACTACCATGTTTTCGTTGTCTCGTTCCCCTTGGTTGTAGTCTGGTCGCCTCAATAGTGCGTCAGTGTGACCATTCTTCTTCCCTGGGATGTGGTGAATCTCAAAGTTGTATTCCATGAGCTCGAGTACTTCCCTGGCAATTCTCCGACTTATCTTTTGTGGCAGCTTCCAGTACTGGAGGTTCATGTGATTGGAGTAGATTTTGATTTTATGTGGTGATCCTGCCAGTAGCGGTCTCCAATGTCTAAGTGCCTTGACGATTGCGAGGAGCTCCAAGTCGTATATGTCATAGTTACGCTCTGCTTCGTTGAGTGTGGCCGAGTAATAACTGATTGGGTGTCGTTTGCCATCTTCCTTTTTTTGAAGTAGGACTGCACCCGTTGCAAATCCCAAAGCATCTACTTCAAGCTCGAATGGATCGTCGAGTTTTGGGTGGGCAAGTACGGGTTCTTCAGTGACTAGGGCCTTAAGTTTCTGGAAGGCTTTGTTCTCTTCATCTGTCCATTTCCATTCCACATCCTTTCTCGTGAGTTTGTTGAGGGGTTTGGCATGTGTGGCGAAGCCGCGAATGAACAGTCGGTAAAAATTACAGAAGCCTAGGAAGGAGCGTACATCACGGACCTTCGTGGGTGTTGGCCAGTCCTTGATACCGGAAATGTTTACCAGGTCCATGTGTGTTACCCCCTTTTCAAGGATTACCCCCAGGTAATCCATTTGTGGCTTGTTGAAAAGGCATTTCTCGAGTTTGAAGTACAGATCATGTTCCATAGTGACTTGAAGTACATTGCTGACTGCTTCTTCGTGTTCCTTTTGTCCCGCCGGATTCCTAGTCGCGATGCCGATGTTGTCCATATATACTCGGATGATGGTCCCCTTCTGCTCGTGTTTGGCGATGGTGTCTCAGTATATGGTGTTCATCATTGTTTGGAACATAGCTGGCAAATTGGTGAGTCTGAAATACATGACCGTGGGTTTGAAGAGACCATACCGTGTTTTGAAGGTGGCTTTGTGTTCGTCGCCCTCTTTAATACAAATGTTGTTGTACCCCCAGCGAACATCGAGTTTCGTGTAGGTGTGTGCTTGGCTTAAGTCCGTGATTAGGTCCGATATGAGGGGCAAAGGGTACTGATTGCAGATAGTGATGGCGTTGATCTTCCTGTAGTCCTGTACCGGTCGAAGTTTCCCATCTTTCTTCTTGATGAAGAAGAATGACAAAGTGTAGGGGGATTTCGATGGTCGAATGTATCCTTTCTTCAGTTGTTCGTCGAGGAACTCCTTCAACTTGCCGTCTTCTTCCTGTGTCATAGGGTAAACCTTGCAATCGATGGCCAGTGGGGTTCCATCTTTAAATTCGATGGCATGGTCCCATGGTCATGAGGGTGGGAATCAGTATGACGCTTCTTCGTTGAAGATCTTTGTGAATCTTTGGTACATAGCCGGGAGTTCCACCTTATCGTGAAACTGTTTAGCTTCAATCGCTAATTCAGTCGCAGTAGTACGTATCTGGCATTCGTGGGCAAGTTCGTCCACTATCTCCTGCTTGTCTTCTGTCTTGAGAGCACCGATGACGTGATATTCTGTGGTGGGGTTTATGGAGTGGACTACAATCAGGAGCATTTTTTTGTGAATGGTGGCATATCTCCAGTTGATTGTAGGTTCGTAGGTAGCCAGCCATGGGTACCCCAGTACCAGGTCCTCATTTCCGATATCCGTGACCAGGAAACATAGTTTCTGGTGTTTCTGATTAGTCTGGACCTCGAGGTCTATGTACTGGGTAATACTGCCCGCTTTGTTTTCCGTATTGTCTATGTTCCATATTTTCCGGGGGCATTCTAGTTGTTGTAAGCCAACGCCCATCCTTTTGGCAAAGGAGGGTCATATGAAGTTGTCAGTGGCTCCCGAATCTACGAGAGCTTTAATGTCGGCCATAGCGTAACTTGTGCGAATCAATACTGGAATTCGAAGCGAACGGTAGCAAGTCATGATTACAGAGTTACAATTAACTGCCCTTACCCAGGCCGATGGGTTCAGGTGTTCTGAAAACCCTCTTTTCCCCACATCTCTTGGAGGATGAGGTCTTTTACGTCATCCGTTTCTCCCGCTACTCCAGCCAGCCAATCTTTTGCTCTTTGCTGCGGGGGTAGCGTGGCTGCTGCCCTTGCTTGGGTAGGTGGTTCTTCTTGGGTGTAGTAATCGGTTTCCGCCATTCGACTAGTCGTTGGTCGAGAGCGAGGCTGTGAACAGTTTCGTGAGAAGTGCCCTGGTCTGTTACAGTTATAGCAGATGAATGCCCTCATGTCTCGGGGTGGTGGCCCTCCTCCTCGTCTGTATCCTCCTCGCTGGGGTCTAGGGATGAAGGGTTGGTTTGGGTCCCCTACTTCAGCTACTCGGGCTTGGGTTCAGTCTGCCAAGGTATCCATCGCGTTTGGGTCGTACCGGGGTGGCGGTGGTCCTCTCGGTGGTCCCCAATTCTGGAGTTGTGGCCTCCATTGGGGTTGGGCAGATGATGGCGGGGTCTTGGTTTTGAAGTTGTCGAGGCGCGCTTTCATGTGTATGTACTGCTTCTGCCTTCTCAGCGCGCACCTCTTCCAATCTTCAAATGTATGTGGTTTGTCCAACTCGTAGACCTTCATGAATAGGGCTCGTGGCAGTCCCGTGGTGAATTGGTCAATGGTTTGGCGATTGTTTAAGTTGTAATGAGCTTTTCTTGCTAGTTGCTCGAATCGGACCACGTACACGTCAATGTCCTCTCCTGTCATCTTGACCCCCTTTTGTAACTCTGCTTGGGCTTGTTCTTCCTCGAGTATATTCAAGAATCTTTTGGTGAATTCCACCGCGATGTGGTTCCACAAGGTCTGGGAGTATTGGCTTACTCCTTGTTGTACTTCTTGGTTTAGCCATTCAAGTATGGTCAGCGTCCATTTGCTGACATTAACCCCCTTTACGTATCCCAAGAAGAGGAGGGATCGTCGGTACTCATTTTGCATGATGGGGGCATCCAGGTTCATCCCCCAATACATGTGCCATTGCGTAAGGAAGGCTTCATATTTAGTGCGGTCTCCATCAAACACGGTCGGAGGTTCACCTGATAGTCTGTCCGATCCGTGTCCTGTTCCTGTCCCCAGTGGTGGTCCTCCTCCTGAGGGTCCACCTCCTCCTGGTGGTCTTCCTCCTCCTGGGAAACCCCCTCCCATTGGCCCTTGTCCTGGGAATCCTCCTGGGAGTCCACCTGGTGGTGGTGGAGGTCCTTCTGGGGGATCTGGTTGGTCTGGTCCTATGGCTCGGAAGATTGCTGCATCATCCGCTGTCATCTGGTGTCCTGTGCTGGGGTGGATGGGGTTTAAGATGGCCTCTGCTTCCTCTCTTATACGTCTTATTTCTTCTGTTGCCATCGTTTCTGTTGCTGTAGCCATCGGGCTTCGTATGTGAATTTCCTTGGGTACTGTAATGTGTAGGGACTCAGCTATGTGGGCCAGTAGGCTCGAATCGTCTCCTGTCCCTGGTCGGATTTCGCTTTCTGTAGCGGTGTGTTCTTCAACCGGTTCTTCGTGACTTGACTCTGATGGCGCCTGTTCCCTCGGTTGTTCTTCTTCTTCTTCGTTGCTACTGTCTCCATCTAGTGACCCCCAGTCGTCTCCATGGAGTTCTCTTGAGTTGATATCGCAGCGATAATGCCTTCCGGCTGGTCTAACGACGTCCCACTGATTGTCTATAGGGTTCCACGTAACTTCCGTCCAACAGAAATTGGAGTAGTTGAACTCAACTGGTCGATATCTGATGGCTTCTCCTGGGAAGTCGACGAAGTATCTGGTGTCTCCTCTATATTCCCTCCACCTGGCCACACCTAGGAATCTTCGTGGTACTGATCTTTCTCCTCTGGTTTCAAGGGTGTAGGGTCGGAAGTTTCTCCACTGATCTCTTGTGGTGAATGCCACGATTGGGAGATCTTGGTCTTAATGTAATGCTACCACGGCGTTAGTCTGACTTGGACTTCGTATAACGGCGTTCACAACTTAGCAAATTTGAGAGACTCCTTCAGAGTCTCTGTAATCCCATAGAAAACAACTAAGGCGATCCACAGAATCCGCCCAAGTAGTATGAAGGTGACTCTGAGTTGACAACTTGAGAGTGCCACCGTCCTAGACGCGAAGGTCAGGAATGTAAAGGCTGAGAGTAAAGGGCGCGAAGGCCAACAGAGACGAGAGCAGATGGAAGATGAGTGGTATTCCAAAGAAGACCAAGATGGCGTATCTTGGTCTTCACGTCCCACTATTTATACATATTATAGAGGCAGCTTTAAAGCTCCTCTTAGAAGTACTACCCTCTAGCGTAAGTAGCTTGAACCCTACTATCGCTGTACTAGGAATGAGTCATACCAGCTATCACATGCTGGTATGACGTGTGGTGACTAAGTCCGTGACTAATTTCTACTTACTAACGTAGCCACAACTGTTTAGTAAGAGTCCACTGCGTTTACCGTATCATCAGTCCATGAAGTCCAATCGCGACAGTCTGCATCTAGGGCATGTTGAGGGCTTGCAGGGTTCCAGGCGATGAATTGCACTGGAGACGAATCACGTGGTGGCGTATCAGGGTGCGTCGGAGGGCTGAATGTAACATTGACGTTTTTTGGAGTAAGCCAGTCTTTGATGCTGGAAATTTTGACGGGGTCCATATGGGTCACCCCCTTTTCAATGATTACCCCCAAGTAATCGATGCTAGGAGCGTGGAAGATGCATTTTTCCAGTTTGAGGAAGAGGTCGTTCTGTTCCAGTAGGTCCAATACATCGTGTACCACGTCAATGTGTGCTTGCTCATTAGACTGTGTTGTGATGCCGATGTTGTCCATGTATACCCTGATGATTGTTCCCTTTGTTTCATGGTAGGTGATGAGGTCCTTACAGATCTTGTTCATCATGGTTTGGAAGGTCACCGGAGAGTTTGTTAGCCCAAAGAACATTACCATTGGTTCGAAAAGTCCGTAGCACGTCTTGAATGCCGCTTTTCCCTGGTCTCCCTCTTTGATGTGCACGTTGTTGTACCCCCAGCAGATGTCAAGTTTGGTGAATATGAAAGCTCTGCTGAGGTCTGCAATAAGTTCAGGTATAAGGGGGAGTGGATATTGATTGCGTATTGTCCATTTGTTGATATTCCGATAGTCCTGCATGGGGCGTAGTTTTCTGTCCTTCTTTTTAATGAAGAAAAAGGATGATGTGTATGGGGATTTAGATGGTCTGATGTATCCCTTGGCCAGTTGTTTGTCCAGAAATTCCTTGAGGGCTTGGTCTTCTGCTTGGCTCATGGGGTAGACCTTGCAATTGATGGTATCAGGGGCATCTGGTTTGAACTCAATAGTGTGATCCCATGGCTTGAAGAGGGGAAATTGATGGGATTCTTCTTCACTGAAGATCTTGACGTGTTGTTTGTATTCTTCCAGGATGGCTTTTTTCTCCATATATTGTTGAGCCTCAATGGCCAACTCTGTCGAGGTGGTGGCTCAGAGTCGTGCAGCCTCTGGGTTGCATTCTTGTTGTAGTTCCTCTTTGATTTTCTGTTTGTCAGGCATTCCCAACACCTTTTGAAGTACTAGTTGAGCGATGACGGGATCTATGCGTGGCTTGGTAGGATTGATGGTTCGGAGTATGACAGGATACTCAGCTTCATTTAATGTGGCGGACGCCCACTGGATGTTGGGCTGGAATGTAGCCAGCCAGGGGTATCCTAGGATAATGTCTTCTCCTCCTACATTGGTGACGAGGAATCTCATGTCCTTCTTGATTCCTTTAGTTTCGACTTCGAGATCCACGCAGTGAGTTATCTTGCCTCCTTTGTTGTGCATGCCATCAATATTCCAGATCTTTCGATGACGGTCTAACTCCTTGAGGCCTAGCCTCATTCTTTTTGCAAAGTCCAGATGGATAAAGTTATTAGTGGCTCCAGAGTCCACTAATGCTTGTTTGTTGGCCATGGCGTAACTTGCATGCAATGAAACTGGAACATGCATAGATTGATAGCGCGTTATGAACACAGAGTTACAGCGTAATGCCCTCACCCAGGCCGTTGGGTTCAGGCACTTTGAAAATCCTCCTGACTCATCAGGTCTCTCATCACCAGCGCCTTTGCCTCTTCGTCCAGTGATCGGACTCCATTTATCCAACTGGTAGCCTGATCTTGCAGCATATCAGTGGTGGCGTGGGTGCCTCGGCTACTGCTGTTATCATTGTCAAACTGAATGAGCGGTTCTTCAGTGACGCTCTGGACTTCTTTTATGAATGCACTGCATCCTTGGTGCAGCTGACAGTTCTGATTGTTGCATGGATGACATGGCTGGAGGCAGTTACGTGAGAAGTGGCCCAGTTTGTTACAGTTGTAACAGATGACGTCCTTAGCATTAATGACTCCTCTGCCCTGCAGGCGTCCTCCTCCTCCTCCTTGAGGGGTGTACAGCTGACATGTATAGTCAATTTCTTCAGATCCCACGAGTCTGGTGCAGACTCTGCCCAGAGTGGTATCCATGGTGTCAGGGTGGTTGCAGAACGACTGCCATCCTTGACAGGGTTGCTGCAGGCGATTGGGTGTGTTGAAGGTTCTTAGGGATGTGTTCCCTTATTTTCCAGGTCCTCCGATGGGTTTGCACCCTCTGAGTCAGGTCTGGAGGTGCATCCACTTGCACTGTTGCTTGAGTACCGCCGCCTTCCATTGACTGTAAGTGTTCGGGCTATGGAAATTGTAGGTGTTCTTGTATAGTTCTATAGGGAGGCCACTGGTGAATTTATCAAGCACTAGGGAGTCATCAAATCGATACCCAGCTTCACGTATGGCTTTCTCGAACTTGGCCATGTAGGTGTCAATATCTTGCCCTTCCATTCAGAATCCCTTCTGGAGATCCTGTTGGGCGCGTTCCTTCTCCAAGGTGTCGGTGAAGGTACTCCTGAATCCGAGCTCTACAGCTTGCCAAATCCAGTCATTGTAGGGGCCATGCTTGGCCTTGTATCCCTTGACCCACTTGGTGGTCAACAGGACCCATTCGTTGATGTGTTCCCTTGTATGTAGGTGAGGAATATGAGTGCCTTGTGATAGGGGAGTGTAAAGGCCGGGTTGTTGAAGTTTGTTTCGATGAATAGTTCCCATTGGGTCAGGAACTGCTGGACTTTGGTGCAATCCCCTGTGAATATGAGGGGTTCCTTGCCCATAAACTTCTCGGGACAATTTCCAATGGAGATGTTTGGCCCTGTAAATAGGGGTCCTCCATTGTCATCTCCTCCGCCTCTGCCTCCTCCGCTTGCTGGAGGGTCATTACTGGGAGGTCTGCCACGACCAATACGTGTGGGTTCCTCAAACATTAAGGGTTGCTCAGTGACGGTGGTAGTCATGTTGGTGGGAATCAACTCAGCTAATAGTCCCAACTGTTGTTCTTCTTCTTGTTGCGCTCTGAGGCTGCGAATTTCCTCTGGGTTGCTGGCTAGTGATGGGGAGGGTGCTGGTGTCTTTGGCATGGGGGATTGAACAGGTTCTTCTGTTTCTCCGTCAATGGGTCCCCACTGATCTCTGGTGGTGATGCTGCTTTGAAGGATGTTGAGGCCTAAACTGGTGGTTGCGGGTCGTACTACTTGGAGTTTTCTGTGAAGCTTGTCCCACTTGATCTCTGTCCAACAGAGGTTCTCGAAGTTGAATTCTACGGGGATTAAACTGGTGGTGTTGTTGCGATGGTTATAAGGGACTATGTATCCTGGGTCCCCTTTCTCTGTCTGCCAAAAGGCTGCTCCTAGGAATTTCTTCAGAACGTTGCATTCTCCTCTTCTGTCAATATGGTACAGTCTGAATGGTACCCAAAGGTCTCTGGTCGTAATTGTTGTGGAAGCCACGTTGAAGGATCTTGGTCTTAATGTAATGTCTACCACGGACATTTGCCTGACTTAGGCACTAGAGTAATGTGGGTTCCCTTGTGGGTAATATTGGTGGTTCACAGAGTCTTCTGGGAAGACGGCAGGATGTCTGCAAAAGGTGCCAGTAGAGTCTTGATAGGTATAGAGAGGAAAACCTAACAGGATATTGGGTGGTGGTGTGCTGATACTCCTAACAAATCTCCAATGAGGATTATCGAGGATGTAGAAGCACTTAAAAGGTCTGGCAGTATGGGAGTTGAGGTACTCAAATATGAGATGACATGTGGTGTTTGGAGGGTAAGTCACAGGTGCACTATCCACCATCCACAAGGAGTTGGAATGGGGAAGAAGGTCACGGGGATCCCCTTGGTCTCAGAGGGATATGCTGGAGCTAACTCACTAAGGGACACTTGGCCCTTGCATAGAGAATGAGAGGATGAGAGTGGTATTCAAAGAAGACAAAGATGGGGATCCTGGCCTGTACTACTGCGAGCTTAAATACACATAAGGGAGCCAGTTCTAGCTCCGCTCGAACTCGTAAGTAGCCAATAGCGTAAGTAGAGCAAACCCTAGTACAGCTATCCTAGGAATCAGTCATCCATATTGTAATTTTTTTTTTTTTTTTTTTTTTTTTTTTTTGGATGAATTTATATTCTGGAGCAGTAGTTAATACAAAGCCGGTCTGTGTACGAAAGTAGACAAGTTGAGAGATGTGTAGGTACATGAGAAGCACATGCCTGCTTTGGAGTTCAAGAAAAGGTTATGTAAATGCGTACCCTCCCAGAGGGGACTAAGTAAGTTCAAGTAAAAGGTTGTAGATGGAGTGGCCACGTCATGGTAAAAGAACGAGACACAAAGGGTTAGCGCTTACGGGGCTGTACCTGGGTACAGGGTATATGCCATCTTGCGGTCGGGAGCTCCTTCATCTGGGTTTGCGCAGACGTCGTTGCATATTGACTTCTTTGAGGACGTCGGATAGGGGGGTGCTGGCGATGTTTGTGTCCTGCAGGAACCGACATAGTTGGTATGCGTAGTCGGTGAACAGGGGAATGGGGTCATATGGGTCGATACGGTCCAGGTAATTACGGTGGACCTGTGGTTGGATAAGGGGGCACTCGGATATGATGTGCCAGAGTGAGAAGGGGGTTTGGCATGCAGGGCAAAGGGATTCCTCCGGTGGGAGGTTGGGCTGGTGCATGAGGGTGAAGTCGGAGGTGAAGGAGTGGAGTGTGGCGAGTTGCATGGCAGTAGCGTGTGCGCGGTGACTGATGTTGTTATGTTTCGTCTGTGGACTGCCCGGCCCGGTTGTGAACCCTGACGTACTCGTGATGACTTGGTATGTCAGGAGTAATGTGTCATGGACTTTGGATCTTGTTACCTCGTGTCTCGGCTGACTGATGACTCTTTTTGTTGTACGTGATGTGGATTACTATGCTGACTGATACTCTCTATTGTTGTACGCGACTCGGATTACAATGACGACTGCGCATTCTATTATTAGTTTACGCTACTTACGCTATTGGCTCAGTACGAGTTCGAGCGGAGCTAGAACTGACTCCCTTACTTGTATTTAAGTCCACGGTAGTACAGACCGGGATCCCCATCTTGGTCTTCTTCAAATACCACTCTTCACTCGTCTTCTGTGCTAGGGACTTGCAAGGTCCTTAAGTGAGTTAGCTCCGGCATATCCCTTTGTGACCAAGGGGGATCCCTGTGACTTCGTCTCCATCTTCCTTCGTGAATGGTAGACTCGCCGACCGTGACTTATCCACCCAACACCACGTGTCACCTCGTCTTTGAATATCTCAACGCGCGTACCGCTCGTCCAACCCACTGCTACTACATTGTCGACAACCCTCGTTGGAGGTACATTCGCAAAGTCCCAGGACCACCTCCCGACGTTCCTATTGAAGAGACATTATACACGTACCGAGACGCTACAGGCACGTTTTGGCCTCACCCGGCTGTATTCTCTAGCTCGCACGACAACCACAGATACTACCCTCAAGGGAACCCACGTTACAGCAGCGTCTAAGTCAGACGAACGTCCGTGGTAGACGTTACAGATGTGGATGTAGTCGCTCGTGGGCTTTTTGGGGGGTATGGCAGCCAACCATAGAGGGTGGTTGCGGCCGTCCGGTGGGTGTGTGGTGAGGATAGAGTGTCCGTAGGCGCGCGGTTTATGTGGTTTGGAGAGGGCGAGTCTCCAGTCTGTGGCCCATGAAAGGAAGGAATCTGTGCGGATACGCTTCCGCATCCAGGCGATAGTGCGGGTCGGGGAAGTGGGGATGGGGTTCTTCTGACATGCTTCAAGGGCCTGTTTGCAGGCATCGGAATCAGGAGCTCTCTTGCGGTTGACTGGCGACCACACGAGAGTGATACTCGTGTCCCTAGGCTGTGAGAAGAATTCGGAAAGGGTGTTATGCCACGTAAGTAAGGGTGACTGTGATTTCAAGGAGCGTGTTTGTGTGATATGGGTGAGGGCTCCGATGTCGTCGGATAGTATGTATATGTGAGAAGGCGGGGCACATGAAAACTCAGCGTTGATAAGAACCGCTGACTTGGCTAGGCCAATCAGGGCAGCATCCGTGGTCTCCATTTCCAAACCCAGCGTCCAGCTAAACATGAGGGGGGGAGCTGCGGGGTATGTAATATGAACCGCTGCTCCGCCCACATGTTGATTGTCGCGCCGGCCTTTGTTAGAGACTGTAGCGGCGACTTTGAGAATCGCCCTATTGGCGGTTGGTGGGGAGTTGTAGAGTCCGTCCACCATTCGCTTTCAGGATTTGGGGTCGGAGACTCCCAAACAGCTGACGTTGCTCGCCCAGTTGGGGACCTCCCAGGGAGCAATGGCCGTTACGTCGACGGGGATGACTTTGGTCAAGTCTATCTGACCCGCGAGAGCCTCCAAGGCAGTGGGGTGCTGTTTGCGTAATCCAGACCTTACACGTAATAACTGGTTTGTCACCACCCCTCCGTTGACGGAGTGTGGGCCGCTCTGGACCGATTGTCCGCTCTCCTGGAGAACCAAGAGTTGAGACGCTCGGGGGACACGGGCCAGTCTAAGAGCTGTAGTGGAGTAAAGTTTTTCCAGGTACTGCTTTGTGGGCAGTACCCAGGTGAGTTCATGAAGGGGTGCACGTGGTGCCATGCGGAATGAGCCAGAGATGACCTTTACCCCCGTGTTTATTACCATTTGTATCTTCTTTATGAGACCGACTTTGTGTTTGAGTGGCATCCATAGTTGACAGCCGTATGATAGGACTGGGAGGCATACTGCGTTGAAGACTAGTCTCCAGGAGGCGGTTGAGATGCCTCTTCTTGAATTGCCGAGAAGCTGGATTGCTTTGATGGAAGCCCGTGCCCTGTTGCACATGTAATCGACATGGGTGTCCCATTTGAGCTTGTGGTTGAAGAAGAAGCCTAGGTATTGTATGGTGGTCGAGGGGGTGATAACGTAGTATGTGTTGTGTGTCGGTTCGGGTAGAATCAATTTGTTTGGTGGGGGCACGGGCTTTCTAGAGTAGGGTTTTTGGAAGAAGATTAGCTCTGTTTTGTCTGGTTCGCACTCCAGGCTGGAGCGTCTGAGCCAGTCTTCACATTGCCTATACCTTTCTCTGAGAGTGTGGCTGACTTCGTCCCATGTGTTGCCATGTGCAAAGATGATCCCGTCGTCGACATACATACCTAACGACGAATTGTTGTCCGGGGGTCTGAGTTTGAGGAGGGTTGACGTGTAGAAGGCTGACAGGATTGGTGACAATGGTGAGCCTTGTGGAGTGCCGAGAGGTTGGTTTCCGATGCTGTCAATCTTCCCGTTGAAGGAGAGTTGGACTTTGCGGTTGCAGAGGAAAGAGTCGATCCAACCACAAATTTCTTCTTCGAAGCCGAGGTTTCTGAGGGTGTGGACCATATGTTGTTGGTGAATGTGGTCGAAGAAACCCTTGATGTCGAATAATAGGGCTCCGCAGAGACGGTTGGCGCGGAAAGAGGCTTGCACATTGTGTAAGAGGGTGAGGCCTGCGTCTATCATTGAGGAGTGTGCGCGTGTGCCGAACTGTGTGGTGGGTAGTAGCTCGTATTTATCTGCGGAGAAGAGGAGGCATCTTGCGACGACTTTCTCCATCAGTTTACTCGCGCATTCGATAAGGGAAATGGGTTGGTATGATTTGGCGGCTAAGTAATCGCTTTTCCCCGGTTTGGGGATAACGACCACTATGGCTTTCTGCCATTGATGAGGGTGGTATTTAGCGGTTAGCATGCGGTTAAAAAGAGATGTTACAAAATCGCTGATGGCGGTCCAGGCCATTTTTAGGATGTGCCAAGATATGCCGCTTTCTCCTGGTGCCGATTTGTTGCTACACTCTGTTAGCCGTTCGAATATCTCTTCTTCTTGTACAAGGGTGTGTGGTCTTGCATTGATTGATGGTGGGTCATCTGGTTGAGCTGGGTTGATATCGCCTAGCGGGTCGACGAAAAAATTCTTCTTGAGGATGTGACCGATTTCTTCGTGACTGAAGACGATGTTGTCGTTTGGCGCTCGTAGTGCGGGGATACCATCTAGCTTCCTGCCATGTCTCCATTTTGCGGCGTCCCAAATCGAAAGTTGTTCGATTTCTTTGTCGTAGTAGAGACGCTTGACCTTTCTGGTGACTTTGGTGAAGTTGCGGTTGGCTTTCTTTCTTTCTAGTGAGTCTCTGGGGTGTAGTTGGACTTCGGCGAGGGCAGTACAGCACTCGTCGTTCCACCAGGGATTACCCATTGCTTTACATGGGCCTTTTACCTTAAAGAAGACAGTGCATGCTGTTACCAGGGCATTTTGTAAGTCGGTGGTGTCTTCGTCGATGGATAACGTGGTGACCAAGTCTCGGATGGGCAGGAGTCGCGAGCGAATTTCTTCACGCCACTTGTTTTCTTCTTCATCGGATTGGAAGGAGATGGCGAAGGTTTGTCGCGGTTGTTGCTTGTCTCCCCTATGGGTACCCTTGATGATCCATTGTAACTGGATGCCGGCGTGATCTGATCCTAGTGAGGCTTGCCAGTCGATAGTTGGTGGGGTGATCGTGGTGTCGTGTGTGGCGTCATTGACCCATACCAAGTCAATTGTCGAGTCCCATTGATTCTCAGTACCTCGTCTAGTAGGGATACCTTTCGTGTTAGTGAGTGTGAAGAGCTGCGATGCCATCCACTGAGCGATGTGAGTGGCGTTGGTGGTTGGTGTGATGTCCGCTGGTGACCATAAAGGGGAGTGAGCGTTGAAGTCCCCCACTATTACGGTTGGGATTAGCGGGTCGGTGTCCATGTCTAAGAGTGTCTGTAGGGCTGTTTTGTCGTTGACGTCGTTATAGAAGTTTATGATCCGCAGGGTGTGGTTGTTGATGCGGATGTCGACGACCATGAGACAGTGGTGGTGGCATAAGTCGAGTCTTGGGATGACTCGAGCTGGGTGTTGTCTATATTTAGACGCTGTTTGTGAGTGTTTTTGGGTATATATCATAACCTTGGCTCGTTTGGAGCCCGAGAAGTATGGGTAGACGCATTCCCATTTTCGATTACTTACTCCTCCTAATACGTCTACTCCTTCTTTGTGGTTGTCGTGGCGGGCGGTGCCAATGGTATCAAACCATGGCTCTTGTATGCAGATAATGTCGTGGTCTGTGTTGGTTTCTAAAAGAGCGTGAGAGGAGGTGTTGCGGCGCCTCATATTTACGGAAAGGATGTTGGTGTAATGCATATTTAAATGACGCAGTTTGATGGGTCAGGTGTGATCAGTTTAATAGTGTCTTGTACGGTGGCCCACTGTTCTGTTTGTGTGCTGGTTATGAACGTTTTGTAGTCTAGAAGGTTAGCGACCATATCGATTAGGACAGGGGAGATCATGGTGACTGGTTCGTAGATGGACAGAAGAAGTTCCACTGCTTTTAGTTTGATAGTCTTCTGTTGGCGGAGTTCTTCTGGAGTTGGCGGTGGGATGAATACTTCCTCTGGTCCCGCGAGAGTTTGTTCGTGTGGGAGGATGTGGTAGAAGTACATCCGTGGTGTGATGTTCACCGGTTTATTGTCATCAAGTGAGTACTGTTGGTGGATACTGTCGATTTCGACCTGTGGGTTAATTGTCGGGTTGGTTAGGGTGATATGGTCAGTGATGTCATCGGTTGTCAGAGGGAGACCGTATTTGACCGCAGTTCGTGCAGCCATACTATCTAGGCCCAAAAAGGAGCCATCTCCTTTACCTCCCCATTGTTTATCTAGGTCGTATAGTGTGTCGATAGCGTTGTCGTCTGATTCAATGTTGGCGATATGCTTGAACGCTTCTTGGGTTTCTTGAATACTTGTGACATGGACGTTGTATAGAATTGGAATATCGCGCCAGCTTGGTAGGTGTCCCGGGGGGATGTATGTAGGTTGGTTAGCGGAGAGGGAGTCTGTGGGGTCGTCCCAACCTGTAGGGACTTTGAAGGGTTTCGGGAGTCTTGATGATGTAGTGATTGGGCGGGCTGGGACTTTGCTTCGTTTGACTCCGGAACCCGGGACGTTGCTGTTGTGAGTTTGAGCTGAAGTCTTTGCGCGGGATTTTTGGTTGCCGCGTTTCCTGGTGACTGTGGTGAAATTGTCCTCTGGTGCGGAAGACTGAGCCTCGGATGGGCCACCTGCAGATGGCTGCTCGGTCGTAGACCGAGGGCCTGGGGGTGGTCTCTCCTTCTCCTTCCCCTTGGCAGAGGGGTTGGAAGCGGCTGAGTTCTTCGGCTGGTTTTGGGAGGGGGTGGCGAGTGTTGGGGGGGCGAAGTTAAGTTTTGCTGGGCAGTCTGCTGAACGGGCGTTGTGTGCTCCTTTGCAGTTGATACAAGGGAAGCGGCAGCGACATTCACCGGCGTTGATATGCTCAGATGAGCGGGGGCAGTGGAAAGGGTGGGAAGCGGCGGAGTGGGATCCATCGCAGATATGGCAGATGACGCTGTTGGTTGGGACTTTACAAGCGGGGGAGTCGGTGGTGTGACCCAGGCGGTGGCATCTGCCGCACATGACGACGGTGGGGCTGTCACCGGTGATGATGATAATGCAATGTTCTCCAAACATGAAGACGCCTTGTTGTGTGGATTTAGTGGATATCGCCCTGTGTTTGTCTGCGAAGGCGAATTGGACAGTGGAGCTTTGTTTATTGGCAATGTTATTGATGTTGCCTTGCCAGAATGGTGGGATGCATAGGATGGCGTCTTTAAAGATATCGTTGCAGCGTAGCTCATCGATAAGGTCGTCGCTGGAGAATATGACTCCTTCCGCGTTGGTGGTCGGGACATTGCGGATCTGAGCGAAGCTCCAATCGTCATTGGGTATGACGTTGCCACATTGAAGTGGGCCTATGAGAGCTTTGCGGAAGGGGTAGATCGTCTTGAACGGGATGCTTCCGGCGAACTGGTAGACGAAATTGTGGGCTCGTGGATTGTTGGACCAGCGTCCCCCAAGTAGAACAATGGGGTTGGCTGTGGCCTTTTCAATCTCGGAGCGGGCGTTATTAACTATAATGGATGGGAGGAGGGCGTGGATTTGTTCCTCCGTTGCGTGGTCAGCAACACCCTTGCCCCTGAGTACGGTTACTTCAGTGATGTTTTTGGTGCGAGTTTTGGAAGGGACTCTAGGTTTTCCGGTTGCCGTACGATTGGTTTCAGTTAGGGCTTGCTTGGCGTTAGACTTATTGGTGTGCTGCTGATGGATCGCTGTTCCAGTGACTATCGACGACCACTTCGGGGGGAGAAGGGTTGTCGGTCTGGGGCACGTGGCTTGGTTTACAGGAAGGGGGTTGTTTACGTGAGTCACTGGGTTTGTGCTGATGCTCGAGGTGGGCTGGACGGATGCGTCGTCGTCAACTCGGGCCATCGGGCTCAGAGTCTCGGGCGCATTGGTCGCCTTACTCCCCGAAGAAGAAGCCGGTGGGTCTGCCAACCGCACTTGCTTGTTCTTGGGTTTCGGGCCCTCTTTCTTCGTCTCTAAGGCGTTGGTGATGCGCTTGTCCTGGGCGTTCACCTTCTCCTCGAGACGGGAAATGGTATTCTGAATTGCTCTCAGCATTGAGACGAGCTCACTCTCGTTAGCTGCCGGGGTGGGCGCTAGAGTGAGGGGAGCTGCGAGTCTCAATGGGGAGTACTCAGAGATATCCGGGAGAGGAGCCGACAGATCTGAGGACCTGGCCGGTGGTTGCTCGGGGTCAGCAACCGGGAAAAGTGATTGAGGGGGAGCGGTCTCCGTATCGCGAGCTGGCGCGTGCATGGAAGCCTCTATGCCCCCGTTGTTGGCTGATAGCCTGGATTGGAGGTTGTCGAGGGGTTCATCCTCCTCCATAGGTGAGGGGATTGTCGATGGTGGGAGTGGGGTGTTTTTGGGGATGAATAGGTTTGGTCGGGGGAGGGGTTGTTCGTGGTCGGTTTCGTCTGTCCGGACGCGCTTGACACAGACAGGGGTCGGCGTAACGTTGGGGTCCGGGATGAGATTGTTGGTGACCAGTTTCAGGGGGGTGGTCGGTCTCTCAACGGACGTTTGCCGAGAACCTGTCCGAGAGGGGGTTTGCGAAGGTGCTCTAGAGGAGGCACGCAAGGAAGAGGGGAGCCATTCCAGGGTCGCGCCTTCTGGTCCTCGAGCCGGGATGAATGCGTCCTTGGAGTCAGCAACGAGGGAGTACCCGAGGAGGGCCGCCTCTTTGCGGAGGAAATCGAGTCATCTAACATTGTTGTGACGTACCTTCCACTCCTTGATTTGGGCTCTTACGTCATCTCATTGTTTCCTCACAAAATCCTCTTGTTCCTGGCGGTACTGGATTTTGAGGGTTTGGATGTCTTGATCGATTGAGGCTAGCGCTTCTGCTTGGAGTCTAGTGAATTCGGCTTGTTTGTAGGTGTTGATTTCGAGTGTCATTTCTTGTATCATGTCGTTGAGTGTAACGTTACCACAGGAACGTTATGTGCGACGTGCACTCCACTAAGTCGTTCAAGCCGAGGTGACGGGACGTGAGTTAGCCGATTAAGGCCAAGTTCGATGATGAATAAGCACTACACGGTCTCCTCAGACACGCGAGTGGTAATCGGGGGTTCTGGGGTTCAAGCGCAACGGCGAACCAAAGTCGTGCTCAAGCGAAACAGCGAGCCAAAGTTGTTCGTGGATTGACAACGATGTGGTATTACACAAGAAGTCAAGTCTACCATACGAGCTAGGTAGCGTGCGACTTATATACTAGTACAGGGTGTTTGTACACAACAAACATATGGCGCAATACGTGGAGTCCTGAGTAAAAGCAGAACAAAGGCAGAGCTATAGTAAGAAGTACAGTGATTGCGCGGGGTCATGTGGGAGTCAGCTGAGACCGGAGCGCCGTGAACTTTGATATACAAGGAAGGGGGCGTGAGGGCGTATCGTGCAGCGAAGGGATCATGGGAAACGATTGGGCGCGTGATGAGTTATGGGCGTACCAAGATGGGGCATAGGAGTAAGAAGTAAGGAACGAAGGCGTCCATAGGAAGTAGAAGGGAAAATCGTAACATTGAGGGTATTGTTGCGCATGGCGTCGATTTGTGCTTGGCAATCGACGCGCATGATCTTCTCGATCTCTTCAATAGATTGTTGGGCTTCAGGGGAGGCCAATTTTGCTCGTTTCTTTCCCTTGAGGTCCGGTTTCTTGAAGACTGGGTCAATACCAAATTTGTTGATTGCTATGTATTGTTGCATTACTTCCTTGAATTCTTCGCGGTAGATTTCTCTCCACGTGTCGAGGTCTTGTAGTGCTTCCTTATTGAGTTCTTGAAAGATGTTGTTTTTGACGTCGAGTTGGATCTGGGACATGGTCTCAGCGTCATTGAGGATTTGTTGGCGGATATGTGAATGGAGTTGTTCCGGGTTGAAGTTGGTTTTTGCGTCGATGGTAGCTGCTTTAGTCAGCATATCTCTCTGAAGTTTAACGAGCGTGTCATAAAAGTCTCCAGGAGATTGTTTCAACGGGTTATGACGTGTGGTGTCGAAAGACTTAGCCAACTGTAGAGCCATATGTCTGACAGTGGAACCCTCCGTCAGAGGGTGGACTAAGTCCTTGTGTATTTCGAACTCGTTGTTAGTATTAAGGGGTTTGTTACCATTGATGGCAGTGGAGGGAGAGCGAAGTTTACCCCTGTTAATGGCTGCTAAAACTGCTGCCATCAAGCGGAACCATGATTGGGGGGTGAGGAAGACGTTAGAAGTTTCCCCAGGGTGCATGGCGGTGCCCGAGTCTAGAGCTTGGATGACGATAAGGGCTGCTGTCTGGAGTTGTGTTTGCTTGAGCAGGAAGTCGTGGTCCGGGCGGAGTGTCAGTTTAGGGCCACTGAGATAGTAGTGGCTGTAACCGATCATTGCCTGGTTGATTTCTCAAGTCATCTCATGTTGTAGTTCTTCGTTGTTGATGTAGAAGAACTTAGAGATCTCAGATAGTGATTCGGGGTTAGAAAGGTCAGTCTGCAGGATGTAACCTGCATTGTCCTCAATTTCCGAGGGGGCTGGGAGAAGTTTACCCTCCGCGGCGTCTCGAGAGTTAGAGTCAGGGGTTAGTTTATGTAAAGGAGTTATCACTTTGATCGGGGAGTTTGTTTCCGATTCTTGCTCTTCAGCAGTGTGTGTCCATGAGGCTGCTGATAGGGGTCTAGAGCGGATATGGGGGGTGTTAGAGTTGGATCGAGGAAATACGATGATTTCCTTGGGTTGTTCAATCTTAGGTATGGTGGGTTCTTCTGATTCAGGAGAGCCCATTTGGGAGTCTTGGGGTGATGTGACTTCTTGTTCGGAGAAGATTTGAGATGCGGGTGGTGTAGAGAATAGATTGAACAGGAACGTGTTCGAGTCACTTGGTGGGTGTTGGGTGAGGTCGTTGCTGTTCCCTTCATTGACAGCGTTGTTTGGGCTTTCAGTTATGAGGGAGCCCTGAGGGATGGTGGTGGGGTCTTGGAATGGGGGAGGAGTCGAGTATAAGTCAAATAGGTAGGAATTGTTATCGGACGGTGGGTCCGGTGGTGGATCGGGGTGGTGCATCCTCGGGAAGGTCGCGAGCTAAGCCCAGGCGTTTTCTTCCAGAGAATAGGAATGTGGGATGGAGAACGGTTTATTGTGTGTTTTGTTTAGCTAGAACCAATACCAGCGCTTAAGGGGATGGTGGTGGTGTTATACCCCCATATCGTAATATTGTACACATACAACAATAGTGGGTCTCAGTCATCACCGTAAGACACATCACATACAACAATAAGGGTCATCAGTTAGCAGAACACAAGGCGGTTAGATCTGAAGTCCATGACACATTACTTCTGACATGTCGGGTCATCACGAACACGTCAGAGTCCACAACCAGGCTGGGCAGTCCGAGAATGAAATGTAACACGTATCTTGGTCTTCGCAACCACTATTTATACATATAAGAGGTGGCTTTGAAGCCCCTCTACAAAGTCCAATGTCCAGTCGTGTATGTAGCTCAAACCCTACTACAACTGTACTAGTAATGAGTCACAGTAACAATCATGTGCTACTGTGATGCTGACTGATCCAAGTCCATGACTAATTTCTACTTACTACCATAGTCATAACCATGTAGTAAGCATCCTTATTCATTGTACCATGACATCACCCCCTTTTCAGCTGCATCGCCCACAACACCGACATTGTCCAGTTCCACCCATCCATCCTAACTGAGCCTCCTCCACCCAATCCAAGGCATTTGCCATCTTGAGGCAAAACTTGCTGCACACTAGCTCCCCTTTGACACTCCCTAACACAGTGGGGAGCTGATGAAGGCGCTGCTCCATCCGCTCTGCCTCGTACACATACAAGCTTCAGCACCGTGCCTACGGCACGGGTTGCTTCAGCTTGTTGGGGGCTGCGCCCCCAAACCCCTGCTTTCACACTTAACTCAATCCCATATCTCCATCTATTTGGTACTGGTACTGGTATCAATCTGGTATCTACATATGTATCTATCACTTCAGCAACACTTCACTATATACAATATTTTTGGTCTTAGCCTCTCTCACTTTCTCATCCCAAATCACCTTGATATTCTCCCTTGATGTCACCCTTGAAACCCCAACATAGAACTGCCCATGAGTGAACACTGGTGTCCTCAGATCCAACCCAACATGCTTCACAGACTGCCCTTGTGCCTTGTTAATTGTCATGGCAAAGCAAAGGCACACAGGGAATTGTTTCCTTGTGCCACTTGATCTTCTGTAGGCTGATTTCCAATCCTTGGGATAAAGACCTTCTCCCCTGCATGCTCCCCAGTCAGAAGCTGCACCTCTAGCACCCTATTCCCACATCTTGTTAGGATTCCTCTGCTCCCATTGCACACTCCATGTGCTGGATCTAAGTTCCTCAAGACCATCATAGGACATCCAACCTTCAGCTCCAATTTTGAAAGTGGAAGCCCAGAGCAGTTGATCTCATTCAGATACTCAACAGGATAGTTGAGCATAGGGTCATCTTCTCCACTTTGATCAGCAGTAGGAATAAAGTCTGCACTGTGGAACACCTTGGCCTGCCCAGGGAACTTTTCAAGAACACACTTGTTCAAGCTGTCCACATCGGCATTTAGACTGGAGAGGATGGTGCGCTCTGAGAAGTACTGGTTGGAAAGGTTGGGAGTGCTGATCCCAGGATAGATGGTGTCAATGAGTGAACCAACAGTGTTTTCCCTGCACTTGAAGTAATCTGGCAGAGTAATATTGCTACCTTGGTCTGTGTGTTTGCCCTGCCCCACTTCCAGCTGCCACTGAGCAAAGTTACGCTCAACCTCAATGTTGGTGTTGAGCCGCATATTTTGGTGAAGGTGAAGAACAGTGATAGACCTCCACAGGATAGAGCTGTCATGGACGCGTTCATTTTCGCCTTTTGTAGATCACATGACCTGCCATCACGTCCCCTAGTTAGTCACGTGAAATATTGTGCACTTTTGATCACGTGACCCTGGGAAAATATCCCTATATACGGGATAACCCTTTACGGTCACATTCTACATACGGACAGACTCTCTGATTGGTAGATAAGGATAGAACTTTCTAGTACGCTCTAGATTATGCTTAGTAGGCATGTATCACGCGCTGTATTAGGTTTTACTCAGCGACACGTCATACGTAGTCAGCCTTGATGACAGTGCATCAGTCAGCATTAAAGATAAGGCTATTAATAGACACGACACGTCAGCTCTTTAGTCATAGTCGATTACTTTACACTTAGTAACAGTGTTCAAGCTCCGACTTAATCGCAGCCGCAGTAGATACTTAAGCTTGCCTGTAGCGTCCTGAGTGGAACCAACTTGTCCTCTTGGTTCTCCACTCAGGTGTGCATTCTCCTGTACTTCCCTACCATCTCCAATCTAACTTGTCCTCTTGGTTCTCCACTCAGCCTGCCGCCGTGTGACATCATGTGCTTTGACCTTGAATAAAGGTCTTTTTAGTGTGCGCCCGCTCCACGTCGACTGTAGGTCTAGCGCATGATTTATCTCCACGCCAAGCTTGAGTCTCACCCATAGCAGTTCACCTCCATCTCACTTGGCTTGGCGTAGCGCGATTGTCATACCGCTACAAGAGCGCTGGATACAGGCACCCACAGTCTGACCTCTTGAGCCCCGCACAACTACTGGTAGGATTTGTTGAAAGTCTCCACCAAATACACAGGTAAGCCCACCAAAAGGCTTCTCAGAGTTGCATATGTCTCTGAATGTCCGATCTACTGTCTCCATAATGTGACGATGCTGCATGGGGGCCTCATCCCAGATCACCAAGTCAGTGGCACAAATCAACTCTGCCAGATCAGAGTTCTTAGGGATGCTGCAGACTGAAGACTCATGGCAAGGGATGGGGATTTTGAAGCGGGAATGAGCAGTGCGGCCACCTTTGAGAAGAAGGGCAGCAATCCCAGAGGAGGCCACACAGAGCACAATCTTGTTCTGGGAGCGAAGGTGATAGCAGAGAGTGTTGTACAGATATGTCTTCCCAGCACCTCCTGGCCCATGAAGGAAGAAGGTCTCCCCTGATCCAGTGCTAATGGCAGAGGTGACCTTCTCAAAGGCAGTGTGCTGGTCCTGGTTCAAGCTGGAAAGACATTCTACTGCAAGCTGAGCCAGTTCTTCTGGGTCATACTGGCGCTGCTCTCTAATAAGAGGATTTCCAAAGATGGCCCCCCAGTTCTCAACAAACTGTGGCATGCTGTCCCAATCATAAAGCCTCCTTCCAGAGTGAGAAAGAAGCTTGTCAATCAGATAGAGGCCATAGTCCTGAACCTGGGCATCAGATGGCTCTTCTACATTTGCATGATGCTGAAGCTGATATTTGAGGTCATCACAGATGTCAGGCCAGAAGGTGTCCCATAACTCCCTTGGATTTGCAGGAGTGCAGTCCTTCAGAATGGTGACAAATAAGTGGCGCAGCTGGCGACCTGTCTGCATGTGCCTTGCCTCTTCTAAGCATTGGTGCCATTCACGGTTATCATCCAAAAGGCCACGTGCAATGCAGGCCTCTCTGAAGGATGGATACTGGACACCCTCAAAGGAGTAGAGGTCATCAAAGGAGGTGGCACCACTGACTTTGGTGAGAAGAAGGCGAAGGTAAAAGCGCTCTCCAGAAGTAGGGTGGGCATGGTACATCCTGCCTATGGCAAAGCCATCATTCCTCCTGACAGTCCACTTCCTTTTTGCCCCATTCCAGACCATCCTAGAAGGGAAATCCTGATAGAGCAGACTGCGAATTTCACCATCCTCTATCTGAGCATTGGCCTTGAACCATCCAGTAAGAGTGGTATCACGGTTAGCATGGGAATCTAGAACCTCCTGGATGTTTCCATCTTGCTCAGGGTTGAATGTAACAGGCTGCTGATTAGGAAGGTGGACCTGAAGGCGAATAACAGTGGGATCATGTTCCTGCATAGAAAACATATAAAGGCGCCACTGAGCCTCACAGCTGCTAATGTAGCATGCATCCAGATAAAGCTTTATCTCATCTCTGCAAGTGCCAAACTCCATAGTGATGCGGTCATGGCCCTTGTACACATACTTGTAGATGTACTTGATGGCCTTGACAGAGGCAATAGACTCTATGTTGATGTGGGAGCGATACTTCCAGATAAGATACTTGGAGTGGCAAACAACCCACTGATTGTTGACCTGCTTCCCTCTGACTTCATGAGTCTGGCCAGTGTTGCAACACCTGGTGCGGGCATAAGAGTCTTCAGTGAGAGTGGTCTCCTCTATAAAGCGCTTAGGAAAGCCCTTGGAGCATACCCCATTCACCATGCAAGGTGCATTGGGATTCTGAGTTCCGCAAGGCCCATGAACCATGAACTTCTTGATAAGATCAAGCAGCTCAGCATTGTCCTCAGGAAACTCAGAGGACATGAGGCTGTCAATGTCCACTGGGGAGCACAACTTAGCATGGGGCTTAAGGAAGACAATGATATGGGCATGAGGGAGGCCACGCTTCTGAAACTCAATGGTGTAGAGGTAGGCATTGATTTGACCCAGTGCTCCTTGTGTGATGTCCTTTATGAGTGAATCAAGCTTGGCTTTAAAGGTACGAACCACCAAGTCAGGGCGATCAGGAACAGTCTGGCCATGTAAGAGTGCAGATTGGATTTCAGGCCAGGCAGGGTTGGCTGTCATGGTGATGAAAAGGTCTCCTCCTCCAAAGTAACGATTGATGGCCAAGGCATCTTGACAGTGCTGCTGCATGTTGCGAGTGCTGCCAGAAAAGCTAGAAGGTAAAATAAACCTTGTGCCCAGTGCATGCCAGTCAGCATCAGCATCAGCAGCCACTGCATCTGCTAAGCCCTGGTATACCTCAACACGTAGTTTGCTCTGGTTGAATCTGAGGAAGTTGAGGCAATTCTGCTCAGCAATAGCCCATGTCTCACATACAAACTCTTGGAAGAGCTTGCCAGTGAGAAAGAGGTGATTGGACTCCACATCAGTAGGGCGAATGAAGAGGCGATAGCGATGGTATTCAACCATAGAGACACGTATGCGTTTGCTACCATGTGGTGCACCCTCTACTACATGCTGATAGAGGATGTTGGGATGCCAACCAAGCTGGCCAGTGGGATAAAAGAGGACATAGCGCAAGGAGGGATAAAAGGGATGAACATCAGATATGCGCTGAAGGGGAGGACCATGCTTGCGGTAAAGGATGATGTCCTGAGCACTGGTGGGCTGATCACCATCACCTGGCAAAATGACTGCTATCTCCTTGACAGAAGCATCTGGGGCCTGATAACGTCGTCTGTCACATGTTGGATCAAAGTGAAGGGAAATCTGGCACTGCTGATCTGGGGGCATGGCAGAGGTCATCTCATATGCCTGTCTGTAGAGTTGAACTGCAGGATGGGAGTGATACAGCATGTCTTGTAGGGTGCTCAATGTGAACTGATCCAGATTGGAGTTCCAAGCATTTGTCATGCGATGGTTAAGGGCCACATCAGAGTCATAGATGTAGAGCTGAGCATAGACAGGTGCAACTTGATCACCCTCTGGTGGCAAAAGAGACCCAGCTCTGTGAATGAGCTCTCCATGAAGCCTAAATGTGTAGGGTCCACCACCTCTCTGATTGACAGAGTCATCTAGCTTTCTTCCCACAGAGGTCATAGCCAGTGCACTGTTATAATTGCGAATGTGCAAGCGAAAGGCCTTTGAAAGTTGGTCTTGGGAAATTAAGAGCTGGGACAACTCAAGAGGTGGAGACTGAAGAGGGGGAAGGGAGATCTTGCCACTGAAGCAGCACATGCCAAACTTGGGGTTGCGCATAGAAGACTTGGTAAGGCGTTCAGCTAACCAATGAAGAGCCTTGCAATCAGGGCATTGAATGGCAAGGTCTCCAAGGTTGTGAACATCTCAAGTAGGATCAAAAGGATGGCGTGCAATGGGAAGGATGTGAGGAAGAGGTGGTGGTGGCTGAATAACAGGAGGCTATATAATATGATCAGTATTTTATATATAAAAAGTGGGAAAAAGTTAATTTATACTCACAGGAAAATGTTGCATAGGCCTATGTGCACGAGCTGATTGAGGAGTTAAAATGGGG
>QFDY01002670.1:0-16772 GCA_003315925.1 Lactarius sp. MG121
ACGCGACCGGGCCGGAGAAGTGTCCATGCAACCTCCATCTCCATGCTCTATGCTGTACGTCTCGCTCCATTGACATACTCTCTTAGGGTGTCCGTTCTCTCTGTGGGGTGTCGGTTTCACAGAACAAAGGATTCTCCAGCCGCTTGAGACCCCTCATTCTCATTCGGACGGCTATACTACTCTCCCAGGTTTTTCATGATACGTTTCTCATGATATATGAGTGGATCAGCTGGACACTGGGTCTCATCACGTGTGCAGTTTCGCAATCTCTCCCTTTCTTCGCGCAAGTGGGCGTGAGATGTACCTTGATGAGAACTGATGGCGTGTCTCGTGGGACCTGTTTCGAGAGTCGTCATATAAAAAGCTCGACATACTCGACATATGTGTCTCGTCGTCTCACGGTTCTACCATCATGGCACCAGTTGCTACAGAGAAGCACCAATTGATAAACCCCTTCTATTCCCCCTCTACCACTGACGATGGTGACGAGCAGTACAAATACGCCCAGTACAAGGTAATAAATGTACCACCTTCGGAATTGAGCGCCCTATGTACCCTAACTTGCCACTTCGTCTTTTTTCAGCCGACCTTCCCAGCCGTTTCCTGGGAGCCCCTGAAAGAGTTCGATGTGGTTGATAGGGGCTTGGGCGCAGATCCCGAAAAGAAGAGCCTACTTTCGGCGGCGTCCAAAGTCATCACTCTTACGCCCGCGATTGGCACAGAGCTCCATGGGGTTGACCTGCGCCAACTGTCTGATGTACAGAAGGACGAACTGTGCGTCTGATTTCAACTTGTTTGCTCAGCTTTTCTCAGCGCCTGCCCACCAGATCGCTCCTGGTCGCGGAGCGCGGTGTCGTATGTAAGTGATGTTTAGTCTTTGCGTCACCGTCACCTGATACAAACTCGGCGCAAGTCTTCCGGAATCAGGACCTCAATATCCACGAGCAGCTTAACCTCGCGCGCCACTGGGGCCCGCTCCACAAGCACGCAACGACCCCCGTTCCGAAAGAGCCCGGTTTGGAAGAGGTCCACGGTTCGTCTCCAGAGCCGTCCGATACGTACAACCAAATGCCCTGAAACCTACCCCCACCAGTGGTCTACACCGACTCGTCGCGCCGGCCCGACCCCGCCTCCTTCACCAAGATTGATCTCTGGCACTCGGACGTGTCCTATGAGCTGCAGCCGCCCAGCACGACGTCGCTCAAGGTGATCACGGGCCCCGAAATTGGCGGAGACACGCTCTGGAGCTCCGGCTACGCGCTCTACTCGTCCCTCAGCCCCGGCTTCCAGACTTACCTCGAGGGCCTGTATGCCGTGCATAGTGCCGTCGCGCAGGCGGATGGCGCGCGCGCGGCGGGCAAGCCCGTCCGTCGCGAGCCGATCGAGACTTCGCACCCGGTCGTGCGTGTACACCCGACGACGGGCTGGAAGAGCGTCTATGTCAACCCGGGTAGGTGTCTCAACGTCCACGAACGACAAAGAAACGATGTTGACAGTACGCCGCGGACAGGATTTACGCGGCGCATAGTAGGCGTTCCCAAGGCAGAGTCGGACGTGATCCTCGCGTTCCTCTTCGCACAGATCGCTGAGAACCATGATTTCCATGCGCGCTTCAAATGGGGCACCAACGACGTCGCGATTTGGGATAACCGCGTATGTTCCCCCCCTTTTCACCTTTTCTTTTCTTTTCTTTCTTTCTTTCTTTCCTTTTTTTTTTTTTTTTTTCCATTTTGTTCATTTGGTGGCAGGTCGTGACTCATACCGCCACCTTCGACTTCTGGCCCGCTACACGCCACGCCCTTCGTGCCACGCCGCACGGCGAACGCCCGACCTCGGTCGCGGACTACGAGCGCACGACCGGGAAGCGTGCGCGCGACCGTCAGTTGGACCTGTGGGAGCGTCAAGGCATCCAGCCGCCCGAACCTGAACGGAAGGATTCACCTAAATCTATTGGATACAATGACTAATTAATAGCTTGGCCTAAGCCTTTAAGAGTTGGTATTGAAGATCGACAACGCGCTCCCCTTTTCCCTTTTCTTAGCTGTTTCGTGGATATGTATGTAACTAGTGGTGTCGTTTGATCGACATCGTTGCTATTATAGTGCTTCCGTCGCCGGGCCTCTGTATTGCGAGCCGGCCCGGTCGAGTCTGAACAACTTATTGGCTCCCAACCCATCGTCGATAGACTCAGATCGCTCAAAAGATCCCTTATTGAATCGCCTACACTATGATCGATCCGATCTTGAGTGAGATTGAGATCCCAGATGATCTCAACTTCCGCTTGACACGAACAAAGCGAGATACAGATTCAGATCAAGTATTAAAAAAATCGAGGCTGCGTATGTCTCAGTTCTTTATTACAATGGTGTACTGACGCGCGCCACTACAAAGTCGATGCGAACAATGTTCGAAGACAAATGGAAGGACTAGAATAATTGTACGCATGCAATGTGAAGAGGATCACGGTCCTCCTACAAGAGGCCAAATGAATTAATTGGGGCTAGAGAAAAGGATCCTCCTACCGGGGAGGCATACTAGATACGCTACGTATGCTATACGTCAAGCATGAAATCTGCGGACACCGTCATCAGGCGAACCACATGGTCTCATAGATAGATGACACTCACGGAGGTGCGCCGCGAGCGTGTGATGGCGGTGCGTGTGCACGCATGAATGACCCATGCTCAGTGGGATATCCACGCGCACTTTGCCACACCGGCGGTGCAGCATCACTGGCTCCCGAGGGAATAGAAGATGGTGGCATCATCTGGGCAGGATGAGATGGCTGTGGCTGAGGTGGAACACCCGGACCAGTAGGATTAGAATGGTAATTGCTGGTTGCTGGGGAAACAGGCGATTGGGGAGGCCCTCCTTTGGATACAGCGGGACTTGGGCGTGCGGAGTCAGACTTTTGCGACGGTGGGGATGGTGGTGGCTTCGTATCCGCGGCCGCGTTAGCGGGTACATTCTGATTACCGTTGCTATTATTGTTACTAACCGCGTTGCCATTTCTGTTGTTGGCATCACGGTTACTGTTCTCCGCCATGCGGGTCGACGCTCGAAGTGTTTCAAGGTCGATATTAGGCGGTTTACCATCGGGACCGGCTGCCTTGTCACGCTTCCGCATTAGTTTCGCGTAATCTGTCATCCATGGATGTGAGTAGGACGATCTAGTAACTGATGATGGCAGAGAACAGACACCTACGCAAACCACATGCATTACAAAGTGTTCTTGCCCCATCTGGCCCGCGTCTCCATTCTGGCGTTTCCCGGATGTTGCATGAGTGACACTTCCCCGGAGGTGTCGCGCGCTGGTCGGAGGTGAAGGGGGACCGTGAGGACTTTCCCAGTGACGTATGTGCCGTATTGTGTGAACTCACACTTCGCTTACGATACTTAGATTTGGGTTGACCTGGTCCTCCGTTCTGGCCGGCAGTTGTGGCACGCTTTGTACGAATAAGCGCCATATCGGCCTCTGCGGTTGCCTGCGCCTATCCGCCGGAGATAGGCGATGATCAGGTCTCCGCACAAGCACCGAGAAGCCCCAACTGGGACAAAAATCGTCACACACCTCTGCATCCGTGCCAGCGGCGCCATCGGCAGATATGTCTTCCCAAGGGCGTTTAGGAGGGCGATGTTCCTCTGGAGGGGGCACCGCAGGTGCGGGCCCCTTAGCAAGTTCCCCTTCAGATAATGACAGGCGCTTCAACTCTTCACAAAGGCGCATGACAAGGTTAGCGCGCTGGCTCATTTCAGCTATCTCAGCCTGAGATGGCTTTGGAACCCCTGTTCCACTGGCTTGTGCTTGTGCTGTCAAAAAGGACATCAACGACCGGCATCGGAAAAATTGGGTAGCTCACCATATTTAGAGGCGAATGAGTAAAGCACATTGCAATGCTGTAACAGCTGGGAAGTTGATTAGTGGCAAGAACGTTCTAAAGGTGATGGTGGCTCTTACCTCGGTCACTGTTCCCTGCCGTAGCTTAAATTTTTCCATATCGGGGCGCGCCACGTGGGAGCCGCGTGCCTCAACTGTGGTGGGAACCAAAGCCACAGGTTTCGAGTAGGCCACTTGCGGCGCATGCGCGGGGGAAGGCTGGCTCGGGACAGTCGGGTGCTGTTGCCAATGCTCTGTAGCAGGAGATGGCACTGAAGGGTACGGAGATGGATGAGGAGGCTGATGGGGATATCCAGGGGGTGGGGGCCTCGGCGCCATGTGTGGTGGATAGTTGGGATAACCTGAAGGTGGGGGAGGGTATTGCGCCGGATGGTGCTGGTTTTGTTCATGAGATGGCGGAACCATATACTGTGACGCCGTAGGATGAGGTTGAGTTGGATACGTTGGGGGTTGAGGGTAGGCGGTCTACAGGTTAGCGAGGGTGAGCGGGGTGACGTTTTAGTTGAGTAAGGAAGATGGGGACAGGACTTACGTGGGAAGATCTAGGTGAGACGCCCATAGACGTTGCACTATTACGGGGGCGCTTCTGTCCTGACTCGGAGTCGCGAGGTGGAGGTGGAGGCATTTGAGACGACATATTACCTCCAGCTTGACCGAAGGGAGGTTCGTGTCTGGGATGATCGTGACTATTCACGACGACAGGTGAATGCTGAGGACGATGCATGTGGATGGACGAAGGTTGGGGAGGTGGAGGGGCGGGTCGACTCCAGTCATGGCGCTGTGGCTGGCTGGGAGCGGGTCCAGTACGGTGGTCAGACTGTTGGATCGGGCCCGAAGGAGATGACGCCGAATCGGGAGGGAGTTGCGGAGGGGGGTCATAGGCAAAGTTCAGATCCCTTATGGAAGGGAGACGGGTTGTGCCTAGAGAGCCTTGATGAGCCTGGGCGGGTTGGTGTGAGAAGGCCATGGCGGGGGGAAGGAGGGTGAACTCGTCGCAGAGATCCCTGTATCTATGCGCGGACATATCAGAAAAAATAATATAAAGAGAAGACGGAAGAATCTAGAAAAAAACCCACGATATAGTGAAACGAGAGGACAAGTAGGAGTAAGATAATGACGGGAAACGTCAGAGAGAGGGTGTAAGGGTAGGTGGGTGAAGTGAAGAGGAAGAGAAGGAGAAAGGCACACAGGCTGACGATACGACGGCAGCCCATTTTGAAAGCGGTTGTCACCAGTCGCGATCTTGGCGCCGCAGGGACGGAGTTTGAAAGATCTCTGATCGCCTCCTCTTTCTCAAATAAATACAGTATATATTTCCCTCCCCGTCTCCTTTCCTCCTTTCTCGCTCGTGGTCCTTTTCATTTTCTAGCAATTCGATGTCCTCGTGTGTATTTTTCTCCAGTTTTTGGACACGCCATGGAAGGAAGTGGATGATGGTGTCGATTTCTGGTTCGTCCGATGCTTTTCCAGATCGGCGTTTTTGGTGGCATACATAACCAGATCCATGAAATCTACCCAATCGGTGATCAACTAATCTCTTCCCGATATTCCCAGATCCTTCACCCGAGACCGACCGTCCAACCCGGCAGCGTGGCGCATCGAAACCCTACAATAGCCTTCATACAACCATACATCACCCACTTGACTTGACTTGCATTTCTCTCGACTCGTTGCACCCTCCCGTCACAATTTTTCCTCACACCATTCCTTCTGTGCCTGTATTGTTTTCCCTTTCGTCAAACCCTTTGCCAAATAAATTGCCATTCCGAGCGCCCCAGATAGACGGACAGAAACCGGCTTGGATCAGAAGACCCCAAGGGCGCCTATCCGCAGCCATGGCGGCTCAGTTCATCCCCCTGTGCCCCTGATGTCTTTCTCACAGCACCTCTATTTTTTGACCACTGATGACGGCTCCTGTTCGTCCACTCTCGACAAAATGGTTGCCCTGCCACCGTTGCTGATCGCGCACTAGCTACGTCTCCCATGTACTACCCCTTACATGATGCTTCGCAGTGTCGTGGATTTCGATCGGTTCCGATCGTCGGCCGCGCGCCTTTGCAGCGTGAGGTTGGGGCAGATCAAAACGAGTACGCCAATTACTCGTCTGCGACGCACGCAACGTCCGGATTAGTCGCCCCAGCGCTATTGAGGAATGACACGGAATGCACTTACCCAGACTTGATGTCAACTTCATCGCCATCCGGTGTTTCACTTCCCCCATTCCCCCTCCACCGACGATGTTGCCACTGCAAATCTAAAAACGTGCCAAAACAGAGTCCATTCCTGTGAACTGCTTTCCATTCTTGCAAATACGAAACCTTGTCCCTTCCATCTAAGGTTAGCTGTGCGTGAGAATTGCCCTTGTTTCGTCCCGATTCGCAAAGCCTTTTGATGAGTCTCAACAACTCACAAACGCCGTTCGTGGCTCACAAAAACGATCGAAAAAAAAAAAAAATGGCGGTCCGTTTGTGCAATGTGGCTCCGCAACGATGGCTCCGTAATACCAAATCCCTCGTGATGTCGGGTAAATTCCTTCAGGGCGAGGGAGATTGTGCAGACCAATTTAAGCACCTCGGGCGTCGGGCGTCCGCGTTCGGAAAAAAATTTGAGGCGAGATCGATAGCGTCGCGTAGTGCACATACCATGCATGACTCAGTCCTAGTTGCCCTTTTCGCTCGTCGCAGCATTCGATGGCTCCGAACCTAAAATTGAGGCTGGACTGGAAATGTACACATCCGTATGCTATTCCATTCAATCTGATCGTTGCGCGCTACGTCAGGTAACATTGATGTACGACGGTCAGCGCACCAGCGAACAACAGGTTAAGTTTGGTGATCGCAGGTACAGTACTTGATATACGTATCCGGAAATTTGAAAGTGCGGACGGAACTGCCTCTCTAGGACTTACGAGGACTCCATGGGCGGACGGCATTCGTTCTTTCTTAGACTAGACAAAGGAACCCCCCGCGGTTACTACGAGCGCGCTAGGTAGGGCCCGAATCATCGGCGTCATTGTCAGCAACATTAACTGTATCAACCTTCCATGATCATACAGTGACCACTGACAAAAAAGTGAGAGCAGGAACCAACTCTAGCTATGTGTACAGGGCGTGGCATTCGCACGTTCCACGCTATGAGGTTAAAGGGAAAAAATAAATTACGCGCCTCATGTGGTCGATTGCCTTCCCACTCCCCGATCGAGGCAGTGTCTCTTGCCCACTTAGCCCTCCCGTTATGCCAGCCTTTGGGGGAGGGAGAGGGGACCACTGAACCACCAGAGTCTGGCTCCATGGGACTGCTCGACCACTCATTTATCCCGCGGAAACGGTACCTTACCTAGAATATGGAACGAAGGGAGGGCGTAAGTTGCCAGAACCCATCAATATGTGGCGCAGTCTGACGCAGAGGCGTAAATTAGCAGAAGGTTGGTCCGTGACCCGCGGGGCGGCCAGAAGGACCCTCAAAGCTTCATGCACTCACGTCAGTGCTCGAGTTTTTGTGCTGAGAGAGTACTTCAAGAGCAGCTCGTTAGTGGAGTTGGGTGGGGATATGAACCCCAAGTTCACGTGATATTGGCAAAAGCGGTGTTTGTATTGAAAGGATGGTGCAAGCACTCCTTCGATCGATCGGATAGCGGTAATTTATTTAATTACCATTTATACTTGTACGTCGCAAGCGTTTTCAAAATCGGGAGATGCCAGATCCGTTGTGCATTTACAAGATACAGGTCGGCGGAGATAGAATGGTGCTTTCGGAACCTACAATACAGATTGGTCTAGAATGATCGAAGCGATATCTGGGGTTTTGCTGCTTGCTGCGCGGTCGTGCCTGTCAGCTTGTTGCTTAGTGCATTGCGAACAGAACTTTCTAAGCGTTCTCTTGTCGCTTGATCGAGCTTCCCGGTCGCTTCTTTGAAGGACACGGGCGACGACGAGGCAAATATCAACAGCTGGTTCAGGGCTTGTGCGTGAAGAGGTGGTGGTGCAGATTGACTGGGCTCGAGTAGTAGTGTCAAGGTGGGGAGTAAAACTCCAAACGCGCGTACGCCTATGATAGCCAGGACACATCAAAGGGGTGATCTGAAAGACATGCACAATGACTCACGCAGATCCTCGGGAATGGTAGTAAAAAGGGTACCAAACGCCTTAACGATCTCCCCAATGGCAGGCAAATGACTTTGCAACGCGGCCTCCTCTCCAGCCATCCCAGCGACCTTGGCGATGTACTCCACCATACCAGGTAGTAACGTCTTTGTACATTGACGGAGCATGACACTGCCCGAGGCAGAGGCTGTAATTAGGGTCTTTGCGCAGTGGGCCGCCGTGAGTGCCATCTGTTTCAGAGGGGAAGGTCATCCCTAAGCTACTAGCGGAACCAACGCGGGCTTACTTCATGGGCGTCCGATAGCTTTTCTGCAATAAGGAAACAACAACGACTTATCACCCCCTGCCCCACTTTGACAGAAGGGGGGATAACGGTCAGTATAAGGACCGCAGCCAAGAAATTGTTCTTGACTTTGTTTGTAGTGACTGATCCTTCCCGTCCTCTGATCGTGGGATAGGGATCGAATGAACGTACAGGGAGATTACGTAGACTTACCTCATTTCGTCAATATTCAGCAGACAAGACGACAGCAAACCATGGACCACGCGCTGAAAGAATTCAGTCACTTCGTAGTTGGGCCCAGGTGTGAGGAGTGACTTGAGCGCTGGAAGTGTTGGCCCCACAAAATCGATCTCAGACGTTTCATCTCTCAGCAAATCTACCTTGCTCCTCAGCACATAACGAAGAAGAATGGTTCGCTTAACATACCGCCGTATAACGATATCGCCACTGCGCGCACTTCTTCCTGAATTTTGGCGTCAAACGATGAGCCGATGGACAGTAGTGTATCGAAAGACGTTTTGATAAGTGTGATTCGATCTGCCGGATTGGACTGGCTGTCTGCTCGGCGACTGTCAGAAACCCCCCTCTATAAAAGTTCGTAGAACACCTACGACTCGCGAGCCTATCAACACTGGGAATGGCATTCTTGAGTATATATGAACAAACACGTAGGCAAACCATTTCTGGTGACGTAACATCGTCCGAGCTGCCAAAGCGTCAGCACCAGGCGGTCGTCGTCAGGGAAAGCCACAAACGCTTTAATCCCTCGGCCTTGCTCGATCGCGAAGACACGGATCACCTCTACGAGTCGTATTTGGAGGGCGGGGGGTTCAGTCATAGCCATGCGGTACCATAGGTTAAGGAGTTCATCGAATATGGTTGGTTCCAGAAGGGCTTTCCCTGAGTACTCCCGCCGAACAAGGGATTTCATTGCCCGTAAAGCAATCAGAGACGTGACGCCAGATGGGGCTAAGGGGGACCCAGAGTAAGGGGTCGATGTTGAGAGTGTTTCATAGACGAGACTAAAGACAACGAAGAACATTGCTGTCGGCTCAGATCGTGAGCTACGATCAACTGCAGGAAGTGCTTTCACATCGTCTACTCCATCCATAGCTCCTAGGATGGAGGGATCTCGTGCTTCCATCGCAGTTGCCACGGCGTCCAAAATTACCGGCCATGATTCGGCATAGTACTACCAAGGCGGTATGAGCAAAACACTTTTAAGTAACGAGGAGAAAGGTCTCACGGGAAGTAGTATGTCCTTTCCGAGGCTAGCATATGCCGCGTCAAGTGGAGCTGCGGATGTGTCCGAAATGGCTTCCGAATCTGCGCGAATGCTGGCGTAGTCCCGCAGCGCGGCTATCCAGAGTGATGTCAACGTCGATCTATAGGGCTCGACAACCTCTTGAAGGTACTTAGGTTGAGGACTCGCGGAAGCAAGTTGAGCCCATGCCGAGAGGGTTGCTATTCTGAGCATCGCGGAAGCATTAGGACTACCCTCCGCTGCGTCACCAAGGGACAATAAAGCAGTGCCTACAGTAAACCGTCAGACAGCGATCATATGGCATAGAAACAGGACACTCGCCTTTACACTGTTCCAATGCTGAGGTCAGTAACTTCAAAATCCGACCCATACGATTGATATCTTTCACGACCCCACATCCGACAAATGCAGCGCAAGCTCCGATAGCCGACGCAAGGATCTCTGGGGTTGTATCTGATGTGAATGCGGGTGTCAAGGCTGCTGTAATTGGGGCCTGGTGCTGTTCAAGAAGTAGAGCATTCTCGTAATCTGGGTCGGGCGTCAGGGCAAACGTCTACCCGTGTCATAAACTCAGCTGTGTATGGGTTGTTGAAACAAATAATTGCTCACCTCAATCACGTCGCGTAGCACCACTAGCCCCTCTAAACGAATTTCAGTAACGTATGCTGTCGACGCAGTAAACGCCATTTTGATAAGGTCAGGAACGCGCGAGGCTAGCAACCCGGTGATGGGTAAACCCAAACTTCGAGCGTAGGCGATGTCGAGTTGCTCCTTCCGTCCAGAGCGGGCAACAGTGATGCAGATTTCGTGTAAGCACTGTAGTGCAAAAAGCTGAGTCCTCCAGCGTGAAGTTGGGCGATTTTGACTGTCTGAAGTTGCCTCACTACCCATTCCCACACTAAGCGACTCGCCCTCGTCATCGAAACTGGTAATACCCGCCTTCGACGCGGCGTCGGTTGCTTGCTGCGATGCTGTCGTTCTTGACATGATTTTCTGGCACAGGTCTATCCACGCTGATGGATTATAAACCACCGTCTGTTTCATCCAGCTCGATATGACTTTGCGCACGCCTTCAATGGAGGGGTCTCCGTCCAACATCGCAAACAGTTCTTCTACTAGCCGGTCTCCTCCCACCTTAGATATAAGCAACGCGTCCTTCTGTACGAGCTGGTACAGTGCGTGAATGGAGGCGAGCTTCAGTGGGCGCCGGGAAGAGTTTAGGTGCGTGCGGAATTGTGTAATCAACTCGGGAACGTCGATGTATTCTGGTGCGAATAAGAGAAAATGTTGAATGCATCGAATGGCCTCCACGCGAATGCCCTCATCTTCTTCGCTTGCAAGACGTCGTACAATGTCAAGTATGAGTGTCCGGGTCCGAGTCGATTCTTGGATATCAGGACCTAAGACAGTGATGACGGCATCGATGATCTGGCACGTGGCTTGGTAGGCCGGCAAATCACCACTGATGTTCGAATTGACTAGAGTGCCACCTTCCAACTCGTGTGTTGGTGAAACGTAGACCTTGAACAGCATTCCCAAGGTACTGGAAACGTAAGGAGCATATGCCAGGCTGGCAGCATTGGCGACCCGAGATAGTGAATGCAGGGCCCAGTAATGTACAACCGGGTGTGCATCTTTGCTCAATGACATGAGAATGTTGACCGTCGTTTTGAGTAAGGGCCCTGCAGCCAGACTTCCGACGTGGTCGTAGATAGCCCCCAATGCCAGACTGCACCCCGCGCGCCCTTGTGGGTCCCGGTTGTTAACCACTTGATCGACCAAAGTCTTCATCAGGCTGACGAGGAACTGATTGTCAGAGAGGCTCGCAAGACGACCAAGAGCCTCGCTACTAGCAGAACGCAAGATAGGATCTCCGTCAATGAGGCCATCCTGGGAGAGAATCGCTGAGAACCGAGCTTCCGTGTGTCAAAGTAGACACACCTTCAAAAAAATTGAGAGAGGCGTGGTAACACCTGGGCTCCCAAACACTTCGCGGATATGCTTTGATGGGGACGTCATCGCCTGTCTCAGGGCTAGTAAAATAGCAATGGTGGCATTGACTTGTACGGCTGCCTTTCTTCCTATATTCTTGTCATATTTTGGAGATTTTACCGAGTCAATCATCAACGTAATGAGGCGAGCCGCGGAGGCCGGGTCCTGCAGAGGCAGTAAGCGAGCGAAGAGTGCCAGCGCTGCGTCGACTGCCTGAGTCAGTGGTGGGGGAAATTCTGGCCAGAAAGATTCTGCGGTGAGGTCTCGCGATTGACAGATGGACAACGGGTCGTGTTCGGCGGATTGAAGGATTGGCATACGCAGCTAAGTGCACCTTATCAGCTTAACTTTATCCAGTCGCGGCACGAAAGGTGACGCTTGTTACCATATTATCAAGAGAAGCCTCGAACGAGTCCCTGTTCAATCTATATTTTCCGAACGATGGGTCCTCGGGGTTGTCCGCCGTCGGGGAGGCATTTTCAGATACTTCGGCTGCGGTTACACCATACGCGTAACCATCAAACGTTGTCCACAATGATGCGAATGACCCTGAGGATGAGACGATAGCCGCCTGTACCGAGCTTCCCGTAAAGCCCTCAATACTGGCCACTAGCGAGATCACAGATTGTAATAGTGTTGCCTGCGTGGCCTCAGGAACACTCGTTGTCCCCAAAACAGTGAAGCACTGGAATACCCTACGCCGGAGTAGCGCCTCGCGGGAACGGAGAGATGGGCCATCAGATGCAGCACCTGACGCACGTGAGTGTTCAGCTCCTGCGAGTAGATCTTCCATGCGGGATGCCTGCGCGGCAAATGCGTTCGCAAAGAGGAAAGCATTGCTAAGCAAGGTGGTGAGGCGACGCGCGACGTCAAGCGTGACCAATGTAGGCGCGTTGTGTCGCAGGAATGCGAGGATTGCACCAAGTGCTGATTCACGTACGTGTAGCAGAAACCCCCATTCTGCTGGAGTGCGTGCAACAGAGTCCTTTGAGGGCGGTTTCGGTAGCGCGTTCCGCCATAGGACGAGTAGCTGTGGTAAGTGCGCCCGTACAAAGTTCGGGCCGAGAGTCATAAGCGCGGCGATGCATGTCCAGGCGGTCTCTACTTCCACACCCGCCAGTGCGACTGCGTGTTCGCCTGTGCGCTTCAGTAGCATGATGGCCATGTCAAGTACTTTGGCACTGATATCGTATGACACGTAGAGTGGCCTCTCTGGTATAACAGTCACGAGCGCGGCAAGGCCGTAAGCATGACCTAAAGCACGGGATGTTAGATCTGATGGCGATGTTTGATTTTGAGATTGGCTAGTGAGAAGATTAATGTCGCGCTGGAGGAGTTCGACGGCATTGATCACAATCTTAGGAAGCCGCAGCGGCGCGGAGAAGCAGAATATGTGTAATGCCCATGCAGCATGGACGCGCACAGTATGGCTGGGATGAGAGAGAAGCGTGACGAGCGGTTCGGAGAGGGCCTCCTGTAATATAATGGAGTAAGAGCGTGTTTTCAGTCTCTTATACGGATTCTCCCACCTGGACGGGAGGCGGTGCATTTCCAAGTTGTTGAAGCAGACCAGCAACCTCCTTGAGCACGATGGTAAGCACGTGAGCAGTTGGTGCCGTTGACCCATGCAATAACGCGGGCCACCTCTTCAGATAAACTTTCGACAACTCTTGTATCGCAGCTATCTGGGATCGTTCGCTCAGCATGCGCACGCCGATAAGGTCTCTGAGTAAGACGCCGACGAGGCGGCGGGTAAATAGCACTTCGTATCGTGTTGTGGAGCTGCGAGGGGAATTAACAACCTCGGACATGAGGTGTTGTATAATAATCCCGTAGTTTGTCTCCACGAACGTTGGCCCGAGCGTGGTGAACAACGCGGCGTAGAGATCAAAAATGCCGACCCGGGTTTTGTGCATTGTCTGTGGCCTGTTGAAGTATAGCGAGAGCTGACGCAGCATTTCATAGAGGGTGAGAATCGTTTTAGTTTCCCCCGTTGGCGCAGCAGCAGGCGCCGGGTCGTCATCTTCCTCTTGCTCCTTTTTATTCTTTTTTGCAGAGTCCTGAACAGGAATGACGACCGGCGCCTGGGACGATGAAAGGACAAGGCCGACAAGCTGCGCGAGGGAGTGTCGAGTGATTTGATCGACGGTCTCGATAGACTTTACACATAAGGAAACTATAGATTCGATTTCCGAGGCCACCCAGTCTCCGCCGGGGAGTGGATACATGACCATTAGAACCTAGACTGTGAGAAAGGACGGTACATGATAGAATACACGGACGGGAAATACCTCGCAAGCAGCACGCCGGACAGGAAGAGACTTGTCGTTGAGGGCAGACTTCATCTGTTTCACGATATCTTTCGTTACGGCATCAGTTGCAGCGCGTCGTGCTGTCGAGAGGGACTTTCGGAGGGCGACAACTGCGTGATAACGTAGAGAGATAGGCTAAAAAAGAGAGATGCTACTGAGAATGTATTCAATCGACTTGTGTGGTAAGACTTGCACCGGATAGTTTACACGTCCGAATTGCTACTATGGCAATCTCTGTCATGAAGGACATAACCTTTCCGAGACGCGGTCAATGACGCGGTCATACAAAGTATACGGTGCGTACTTGTGTCCCGAACGTGCCCATTAACTCCCCAATGCAATATAGTGACGCTCTGAATACAAAATATATATCTCAGCCATGGGAGTTATGGAGACGAACCCACATCTTGTGTTGATCCCTATCCGCTGGAGCTTTGAAATCGCCCGCAACTTTCAGAAAGGCAATCAGGGTGTCAAACATATTCTTAGAATCCCCACGGGTGTACAAGACCAGGAAGCAACTCGCGACGAGGTTGCGTAGTGCACGTCCGGGGACCGGGTAGGGCTCGCGTGAAGTGACGACATTGATCAGACTTGCCTCAAGGTCTTTCTGGGCTACTTTGACGTCCTCCTAGGTGCCTATGAGTGGGACGAGTGGAGTAAAGCAAGCATAAAAGCACACGGGAGGGGCTGTCTTCAAGAATCGTTCAACGGATGCTAGCCACTGGAACAGGTATACCTCTCCGCTATCGCCCGTTAATTGAGACTGCAAATAGGAAATGAGAAATCGACCACTAGACGATGAGCAGAAACATGCCTCGTCAATAGACCTATTGTCGATTGAGAATTCCATCGAGGACGATTCCATGATTCACCGTCGGCCGGAAGTCACTTCATCAGGTGATAACGCGCATATATTTGGGTCACTTCATAATTGCGCGGGTAGGATCACGTGGTATGAGCATGTCAACCATGAGCACAACAGGTGGACATCAACCTGAACAGGCGTCTCTTACTTTCGCTACCCAAGATGACCCAGACTTCGGACGAACAAGAAAGAAAACAACAGGAAAATCCCGAAGATGACAATTCATGGGAGGACGTTTCGGAAGGCGAACTAAATCGTCCCTCCAGACCGCCGTCAACGTTGAGCACACCCTCCAACTCGTTCAGAAGCGCTGCAAGAAGTAGCGTACGCAGACGAAAGGCAACTCCAGTGACCTCTCCCAAACGGTATACTCATGGAGACTTCCGTACTCCTGCTCGAGCACCACAAGAACGCAGTCTTACCGCTGGACCACCGCCTCAGCCAGCAGCCATTCCGGGCCAGACCTCAGAACCCTTGACTCCCGCACCCCTGCCCAAACACCACGAGAACGTAATTTTACCGGGACCGCCGCCTCAGCCAGCAGCCATTCCAGGCTCAGGCCTCGGAACCCTGGCGTTCGATACGCTCCGTTATGTCTCAGACATACTTGGCACGGTGTTACGGATGTTGAAGACACCAATTTCCCTTGTCCTCGTTATCTTTGTTTGCACATACGCCATTTCTATTGCCTCAGGAGCTATCGGAACGGCTCTAGCACCGATTTGCAGTATTCCAATTGTTTCGCTCGCCTGCCCCACTCTCCAGCCCCATCCCGCTTCACCTCCGAATCGTGTCCCCCGAAGGGCCGATTTTCCACGCCTCTTGGATGTCGAAAGCAAGACACTCGAGTCGCTTCTCGACGAAACCGTGGAAGGTCCAGGACTCGCCCTTGAAATAAAGAAAGCCGAGATTGCGACGAGCGACCTCGTGACGCTAGTGCGTGTCAGCAACCTCAATAGTCGCGATGTTCTCGCGGACTCCTTGAGCGAGTTTGTCAAGGACTCACGCAAAGTTGGCCGTGGGCTTACGCGCTTCAGCTCTCGAGTTGGAGGTGCTGTGGACAAGTACGTAATTCACTGTCCTAGAGAGGTAATATACTGACGGTAAATTGAAGCATCATTGCCGTCAACGACTATGCTCTTCACGCCATCGAAGCCGCAAACTCTAAGCCTTCAGCTTTCTCTCTCAGCCGCTTTTCGCCTTTTGCACCATCTGCAAGTGTAACTAAACAAGTCGTTGTGCGGACCTTCACCGAAGCGATGAACACACTATCGGCCAATATGCAGCGTCTCGTCTTGGAGGCCGAAGTGTCTATATCTGATCTCAATAAACTAGAGGAACACCTAAAATCTATCCACGAAATCGTTTCTCGTGAAGACAGCTCAATCTCCGCGGCCAGAGGAGAACTCCTCGCGCAGCTGTGGACAATCCTAGGTGGCAATAGAGAAGAACTCGACAAAATGGACGAACATCGCGCCCTGCTCAAAGGCGTTGGTGGATATCGGGACCGTGCACTTGCCCATGTAGTCGCGGCGTTACAAATGCTGGAAACGATGGCGGAGGACATGGAAGAGCTCCGTGAGCGCGTAGCCGCCCCCCAGCTTGTTGGTGAAACCATACCAATACATGTTCATATGAAGAGCCTCAGGAGCGGGCTGGAGAGGTTGAAGGGGCGGCGAGCTGGCGCGAGGAAGTTGGAGGAGGAAATAGTGAAACGTGTGATGGGGACTAAGGTCAATGTCGATTCTGAGCGTGTCTAGTGTCTAGTGCATTATGTATCTCTGATAGGATGCCCCGATTTGCATGTGGTGCAATTTTTGACTATGTGCAAGGATTGACTTGGATAGTCCCGTCATGATTCTCCGGTTCAGATAGTGCAATATACGTGGCCAACATGGAAAAAACAAGGACATCTTCGGATCCATTTCAGAGCTCATGCGGGGTTGCCAATTTCGGGTAGTAATAGACGATAGTGACTAGCAGAGTTGGCATGGTGGACCCTAACGAGACCAGTGAAGCTGGTGAAGCCCGAGGGGGCGACCGCCTCGCTTT
>QFDY01002670.1:16785-46911 GCA_003315925.1 Lactarius sp. MG121
TTTCTTATGGAAACCCTGTTGGCGGCTAGACAGTGGGTGAAGATCCACGGGCTATGGTGAGTATTGAGTGCGCCTGGTGCCGAGATTGGTCCCGCAGCATCCGATTTACGGATCTTTCCAATTACCTTGATTCGTACAACTCCTGTGAAACTGCGGAGGATCAGCGGAGGCGATATCGGCTGGAGGTAGCAGAGCAGCCCAGACACAGGAAATGGTTTTGGTCAGGGGGTGACAATTTCGACCGCGGGCAATACTGTAGAGATTGAAAAAAACCAAAACAAAAAAAAAAGGACACTGTAAGACCTTATTTGTTGTGGGACCAAACACGGATGCGATTGGGTTTCTGTTGTTTATGGCAATGCTCTTGGATTACCGTACCTTCGAAACGTCAATCGTCTTGGACATGGTCGTGGCGGCACCGAATAGACGCGACGAAAAATACTTGTTCCTGGAATCCCCTAGAGACTTGATGATACTTTCTATTGTCTAGGTAGCTATACGTAACCACCGTAAGTTGTTTGAACGAATCCTTGACCCCTTACCACCTCTCGATCCAGGTCTGCTGTTGGGTTCACAATTTTCCGAACGACGGTAACCATCCGAGTCGTAGCAAGAAGATTTCTTGCCAGCTTTTCAAGAAAATTTGTGAGGGTCAAGCCGACGTCCCTACGTACAAGCATGCCGGCATCGCGTTCAACGTGTAATGAAATGAGTGGTGTTCGGACCGTCAAGAAAAGCATGTAACCACTTTATACCAGTCGCGCGACAATGACAATGACCCTGACGCCGAGATCCGTTGAGAACTTCCAGAACAAGCTCACTGCAAATCGTGGAAATGATTAAATAACAGAATTCGAAAGTAACGCAATGGAGAGACAAAAACGCGACCAAGTGATAGAGTAGACAATAAGGTAACGAATTTCGAATTATTCTTGATTTGACTCATTTATTGTACCGATCACCGACATTGCCGGCAACTCTGCAAGTGAAACACCTCCACTGGTCCCCTAGAGGTTAGTCTTCCCCGCAACCTGGCCATAGGTAGGTCATGACTGGGAGCAACAAACGACCATCTACGCGTGACCGTGTGTGAATAGGACATTCCGCGCTGTGATGGATACATCCATTTGCAGGCATTCTGACACCGATCGAGCTGCAAACGAACACCAAACCTTACGTGCGCCAACACCGAAAGGCAAGGGCTTCTGTATCCGCTGCCGGAATAGAAGGCGACCCCTGTATTGATTCGTGGCGTTATTATTTTCGTCCGTTATTACGGGCTTCGCGATTTCTTCGCACTTATGGGCCGTACCGTTACGGTTGTCTGACCAATGGTCGTTCTTCGTTCCGCGGTGGTTTGAGCTTCGAACTTCAAGCTTCAAGCTTGATGACGGCCGTGTTCTAGCTAATACCGACAGTATCTCGGTCGACCTCCATTGGGCTCTTACTAATCAGAGTAGGTGTGAACTTTCTCAGGCCGCAGGTTCTAAGTCCTCGTGGATCAACTCATGGTTCTCATTCGTGCCTACTTATAGCCAATGTCCCTGATTCCCCTTCGACTTCTCACGCAAAGCTCCCGTTCCGTGATGTGGCCCAATGAACACTTTTACTTTTTGCGAAGTCCCACGGCGTGTGAAGCTTGCCACATTGTTCGGACCCCCTTTATCGTGCGAGAGCGTCCTGGATCACCTTTCTAGCCCGGTGGTGTCCCTTTCGGGTTTGGCCCCTAACTCGCAAACCTATTCAACGCTAGTATATTAGTAGTAAGCTGCCTCCTCTATCTACTCGTACTAAGGGTTGGCCAAGAGTCATGCAGACCCCTACGTGTGTATCTTTCCAAAGGGATCACGCAAACTAGTTTTGGGTGATTGTAGCGAATATCGGCGCAATCTCACGATATAGCGTGATATGTGACCGACCCTGAAGCTTGAGGGTCTACGTTTCGAAATCGAAGGGAGTTTCGGCTGTACTGATGAAGGTCGATGGTATCTCCTCTCGAGACTTCATCTATCTGGCCCCCTCATGGTCACGCGTGATAGTATGAGAGTGAGTTCACCATCTTCCGATGGTCCTGGAGCAAGTGTTAAGTGGCCGTCGCTGTCTCGCGACTTCTGTTTCACGAATACATCTGTCAAAGGGCTTGGAGGCTTGGATTATGTGAGCCCTGAGAGCAGACAAGATATAATATAGACGGAAGCTCCTGCGAGGTCTCACCTCACCTTACTCCCACGTCAGTCCTTGTTGCAGTAGAGGGTATCGGTTGTCAAGAGGCCGGGATTTCACCATCGTGCTCATGCCCAACCTCTGCTCCCACTTGCACGTCGATCAGTGTAGGGATGCGGAAAAATAGTAGCGTAACGCTGTCGATACATTTTCTTTAACTAGCCAGTGCTGTCTTCCGCTCTATAGCTTAGTGTACCTGTTTTGGGAGAAGGAAATTGTCCGACGAAGCAGGTCAGCGCGTATAAGGCCGTTCACTACCGAGACGCGGTGGGTTGGCGACATAATCGCTTCGTGGCAGACGTTTACGGGTGGTATCTTGTTGTGTTTGTGTGTGGCGATTTAGCGAAGGTGGTAAGTATACACGCGGGATTTGTCCGTGTCCCGGAGGCGTGGCGCCCGGAAGATTGTGGAGATCGGATCAGTGGTCACAGCGCCGCCAGAGGTAGTGAACCCTATCAACAGCTGTGACACCAACCCTATTAATGCCGTATCACGAGTGAGCTCATGTGAGCCCTTGGGGCAGGGCTATGGATAGGATCGGTAAGAATATTGGTTGGGTCTTGGTGAAAATAAGATATTTTACTAATCCCCTCGTTGAGAGAAGGGGCGAAGGATGTCTCGATGAGGTAGGGAGAGGTCTGTGTGGAAAAGTGATATCGTGGCGAGCTGAGATACGAGTTTAGCCCGGGATGGAACATGCAGAGAGCAGAAAAGGCAAGCGGACGCACATGCATCGGGTGGAGCTAATGTTATCTCGAAGAATATAACTAAATAAATAAATAAAATGATGAGAGTCGGCTAGAGATGCGATCCGCTCGTCCAAAACAATAAGATATCCCAGTCCCATGTCGCCTCAAGACCCAGAGGAAATACTCCCCCCCTCTCTTCCTTCCCCTTCTTTTCCTGACGCTGTCCCCCCGACATAGCCCTACCTAGCTCGTCTTCTCCCACTCTTCCCTCCTTTCGGTCTGCGGCCCGCATATATATACTATCGCTATGGCGGCCACTCTAGGATATTTTCCTGTGAGCTCCCATTACTACTCCATTCTATTGTCTCTCAACTTTGCTGCAGGTAAATACACCGGGCAGTCATGATACTGGTCCGCTTTCTCATGACGTGAGTCGCGACGACTTTATCGGGGGGTCTCGCTCATCACCTTATAGTACTACAAACGCGCCGTCTACCGTGGAGCGCCTCGTTGCTTTGAAGTCGACAGCCTTACCCCGACTAAATTTGGTCTGTTCTCGCTATTCCTCCATCCTCTCAGTGCTTTAATCATACCTCCAGGGGGTTCATATTGTTATGGTCTGCGAATAAGTCCCGTTCATGGTGATGCCACCTCTTCCAGGACTGGTGCTACCGTTGGGGGGTACAACATATGGCGACGCTGGGAAGACTGTCTTTGGTTCCAAGATATGCTGGAGCTTCGCTATGGTGTTATCTCCCGCGAGAAGCGTCAACGCCTTCAAGCTGGAAAGGGCGTGAAGAAGAACGGCATATATATCCACGATCGCGCCGCCTCGTTCGAGTCCCTCCCTCCTGGACCCGATCCCAAAAGTGTGGCAATGGACGTTCACCAGTATCTACCCAAGCTCACTAAACGCGGGGTCTTGTTTCGCCAGACCCAGCACACCATAAATCAGCGCCAGAACGAGTTTGTTGCGCTTATAAAGGCATTCTTCGAGGAGGATGTACCGTCCCTCGTCCAGGAGCTCCGTCAGGACCGTATCATCCGAGATTTCTTTGGCTACTGGCGACGTGATTACGACTTGGCATGCAAGGAAAAGGGAAAGCGACCAAAGACCGCTTCTGATGCCGCTGAGACCACCACCATATTCTCGTCAATGTTTTCCCAATCGAGTCTCTCTCTCTCTCTCCCGTCTCCTAGTTCATTGTCTCCCACCTCCCTGTCTCCGCCAACTCAGGTACATCGGTCACCTTCAATTTCACGCTGGCGCCCTCGCGCGGCAGAGTCTATGATTTCCTTACCTGACACAGAATCCGCGTTCTCGCGTCTCTCTCGGATAATCCCCCGGCGCAATCCTTCCTCTGCCCCGGCGCGTGTCGGTTCCACGTTCCGAGACGATGGGCCTTCCGAAGACGAGCAACCTTCCCACCAGCGCACTACGGTCGCGTCGTCCTCGAATAGTTCGTCGTCGTCATCATCCATGGCGCCGTCCTCGACCAACACGACCTCCTCGCGCCTTCGATCCAAGTCTCAAGGGGCTAAGACCTCGTCGTCGACTCGAGCTGAGTCATTCAATGTCTCATCCGACTTTCCCCTTTTCCTATCTACTTCTACGCGCGACCTGCTTCCGTCACCTCGTTCTCCGCATTCTCCAACCTATGCGACACCAGGGTTAAGGACCCTTCCGGAAGATAGTGAACTTGGCTCACCAATTTCCTCTCTGCCACCACCAACCCCGCGGAATCGGAAGGACGCAAATACCGACCGTGCTTTTCGCAATTGTATTGTTTGGAACGATACCGACGAAGCTTCCTCGAGTGAAGGCGATGTTCTAGACCGGGAACTTCGAGTATCCGGCGGTTCGGTGCTAAAGGAGGCAGTAACTAAATACACCTCGAGCTCCTCGCTCCCATCAAGTATTGCACTGTCTAATTTCTCTCCACAAAGCCACCGTTCTTCCTGGCGTACATCCTCGGAACTGGCTTGGCCAGCCTCCCCCAGCTCCACAGGCTCCCCCCTGGATCCAGAGTTCCCGCATTGGGTAGGCAGCGAGTCGGTTTCCAAACCTGTGTGTTCTGTCCCACTGATCCCCACGGCCGACGGCAACCACTCGCTCCACGGCCGCCGTCCACGTAGTATTTCCCAGCCACAGCCACTTGATTTGCCGGTGCCCGCGGAAGTGGGAGACTGTGGCTGGTCGGACCTCGGAGAGGACTTTATCGACGCATACTTCGGTGGATCTGAGTCCTTCTCGGTTTCAAACGAAGACAAGTACCCCCTTGACGACGGTGATGTCGACTTGCCACTCGACGTCGGCGAAGATCCGGCTGATGTAGCAGCCCTTTTCCACGACCACCACCATGGTGCCTACGTCGACGAGCCGGTCGATTTATACACCCTCCCCCTGGCGACCGCATATGCGGCGCAGCAGCCACAGTCGCCGATGGCGGTTACACCAACTCTACTGGGTGTACCGCCAGGATCTCAGATGGTGGCCGTGAAGGCCGTGCTGGACAACACGATCGTCGTTTTCCGTGCGCGACGCGACATGGCACTTGCGGAACTGCGCCAGCGCGTGCATGATAAGTTCGCGCGCACGGAAAACATCGCACTGCACGGTGCATTTGCACTGGCGTACGTCCTCCCCACTGATAGCAAGAGTGGGAGACGCGTGAGCTCGACGAGTTGCGACATTTCGCGCGCGCTGCCAATCTGGGACGAGGAGGACTGGCAAGACGCCCTCGCTCGCTGCGGCTCGAAAATTACGCTTCGGGTCTACTACCCTTCGCAGTGAAGTACGAGCCATCTAAATACCTCTCCCAACGGACATAGCTGGATTATTTGTTTTGTTTTGTCTTTCGTTTTAATCTTCTTTCTTCCTTGTCACGACATGGTCATGCCCCACTCTCCTTAAATTTCGTTCTAATACCCTAACAGCCTCTCGTCACTCTTTGAACCTCTTGTTGGTCAACAGCCCCATTTCGCCTTTCTTCTTGGCACCTTTTCTTTCTTTCTTTCTTTTCGTTGATTATTCGAGAATTCGAAAGGGTGTGCGATTATTGAGATTGTTTCTATTATAAGTTGTTCCGCACGATAGATGATATCTTCTGGGTCGTGCTGTATCGGTACTTCATTCGGGAACACATGTTCTACTCCCTCCAGTGCGCACTACTATCCCTCACTGTCACCTTAATCATCCTTATTATTTACTATGACAATGTCTTGTGCTGTCATCAAACATACATTTGTCAATTCCTAACCAGTGTGCACCTACTACTCCCGAGCCTTGACTTCGAAAGGGGTGTTACGGTATCCGGGTACCACGGCGGATAGTCCTTCAGGCTTTTAGATTTAAGATGTAATTGGCAACAGGTCGCACCCGATACGGTTGCGGTTGTGCAACGAGCTTCTGAACACGATATAGCCTCAGATCCGAGTCCCCGTATGTGCGTCATTCTTCTAGAAGGTCAACGGACTTGGCTTCAATTAAGTGCCCGCTTACAGTAAGTACCAGAAACTAATGTACAACAGCGCAAGCACACGCAACGAAGAGCAAGCATACTACACGAAACACTCGAAGGATATCAACCGCCACCGTCGTTATAGCCAACATAATCGTCACCAGTCGTCATCGCAATCCGTCGATCGAAGATCGAAAGAGAACCCAACCCATGAAAAAAAAAGGTACGAGGAGCCGTGAACGCACGTCGTCTCTACACCACGAGCCGCACAGGAGCGCGCGCGGCCGTATGTGGGAGGGGAAGGGGGAGCCCCACGACGGATGTGCGGCCCCACGAGGACGTCACGGCAGCCGCACACGATCCCTCCACACCCATCTCCACCTCCACCAGATCCGCATCCACGTCCACGTCCATCTCCGTCTCCACGTCCAGCTTCTCCGCCGCCGCTTCTTCTTCTTCCGCCAGCGTCTTCTCCGGCTCCGGCTCGTGCGCCGGTGGGGGTGGCGGCCACGGCACGCCAGGCGCTGCGATCTCGCCGCGGAGCCAGCGCGCGCGGCGCTCGGCGCGCCCGTCGTCCATCCACGGACCAGCGTTGGAGAGCGCACAGCCGCCGCGCGCGCCGTCGCACGTGCATGTGCCGCCGAGCGCGGCGGGGAGGTTCTCGGGCGGGACGAGGTCGTGCAGTATGGTGTGGTGCTGGTTCGTGCCGAGGACGGTGATCTTGTCGAGCGTGCGCGGGGAGAGCCACGGCTTGATGATGCTCCAGATCGCGGTGAAGGACGTCGGGGCGTTGATGACGAGCATCTGCCCCATGCTGTGATCGGGGCATGTGAGCGAGGAGCAACAGGGTAAGGAACGGACATACGTCTCGGGAAAGTAGCTCTGGGAGATCTCGAATGAGCGGCGGGCGATGGACTTGAGTGCCCAGAACTGCGCGAGCCCGAAGCCCTTGAGGTCGATGATGACGAGCGCCTGGCGTATTGGCCGACGTGCGGCTGCAGACGCGGCGGGGAAGACCTCGGCGAGGAGCGACTCGACGTTGACGAGGACGGTGCGCCAGTGCTCTTCGGGCGTTATGTGGCGGTAGAGGCGCTTGGCGTTCATCGCGCCGAAGCTTTGAATGTTCACCGGGCGGCCGAACTGCATGCACACGCAAAAAAAAAAAAAGTCATTGTCTCAGAGTGCCGTAGGGATGACAGTGGGTTTACCCTATCGGTCTGAAATCGCCAGCCCGTTGAGTACGTTGTGCGTTTGTGCGAACGCGCGTGCCTGTGGTGTAGAAGCACACGTAACAGTAGTGGCGCACCTTGTGGAAGCCCATTGGCCAGCTCTCGAACACCTCTTCGCGCCAAGGGAACTGTTTCGCGCCGCGAGTCAGATTATTACGGAATATCCGAGGCGACTCGGCGTGGGGCAGACCACGCACATCATATGGGTCGATGCGCCGGTAGAGTCTTTCGATGCCGACGTCCTCCACGGTCCGTCGCCAATGGACGCAATCAAGGATCATTTGCTTCGCCTGGGATGCGTTATATCCCCGAGCCTTCAAGAAGCGCCTGTGTAGTCCTGTACGGAAGCCGGCAGGGAAGAAGACTGTGCGGGTGAGACGTACGTCAATGTGTGGTCATCCTTCGGCATGTTGCTCTCCATGAATGCGGGTTCATTCTTCAATTCGATTCGTAGGGTATCCAATGGTTGCTGCTCAAAGGAAAGAATGGACGCGTCTAACGCGTCCATGATAGATGGCGGTCGGTAGGCAAGTCGTAAGATTCCGAAAAGAGTATAGTCAAGCGCGGCGCCTGTTATACCGCAATGGAGTCATAATTGTGATGGAAAGGAACGAAGTCTGCGGCGGGGGAAAATGTGGATACGTGCTGTACGTTCTATGGTACATAATCAACGTCACAATCAGACAAAGCAAATGTGGGAAAAGTGAGTGTGTAAGATGAAATTTCGATGAAAGATAGCGTCAGCGACCTCACGCCGGTTCGGGTACTATGGTTTTACACGTCCTTATCGCTGCTCGCCCCCCGTCCTCAGTACCTCGCACTGAGACGGTAAAACACCGCCATTATAGCGAGCGCATATCCTTCAAACTGTTCTTTGGACATGAACAGCACACCCTGAGAGAGCACGGCTTTTAAAATCTGAGCCCCCATGCCCTTGAAAGAGATAATGTGACGTCAAGCAGTGCGGTCGGAAGGCCGGGTAAGATAACGCACCTTGTACCAGCCTGAGAAGCCTTCCGTCCTTAGGACGCGCGCCAAGATGTCGACTGCACCTTCATCTCGCGGGGGTCGCGCACTCCCATTAGCGTGTGTCGGGAGCGTACCGTTCTCCGTCTCTTCTTCCGCCCCCTTCTGTCGCGTCTGGATGCGTACTTTCGCCATGATATACGGGTACGTGACCTAACGTGCACATCATTACAGAAACTGGATGAACGGAGCGGGTTTTCAGCGACGTACCACCGTCGCGAGAGACTTGCTAGTCGCGCCGAGCGCAAACGAGAGGCCAGGGCCGAGACTGGAGCTCGTATCACCCACCTTCTCGCGCGCGAGCAGCACGGCGCCCTTTATGCGCTCGAACACGCCGTACGTGATCGCAGGATTCACGGTGAGGACCAGGCCGGGCTTGAGGCCGAGCCAGAGGCCCGTGACGCCCTCCTCGCGCACGATCTCCCGCGCGACGCCGAGGAAGGAGCCGTCGTGCGCCTCCTCGCCGGCCTTGCCCTTGCCCTTGGGCGCTCCGAGTTGCTGGCGGGTGGCGATAACGGCCACGGGGATCGTGAATATCTGCGCGAGGGCGCCAGCGATGGCACCGAGCGCGAGTTCGGCTATGGTGGAGAGGGAACGTGCAGGCGAGCCTGCCGGGCGCCGCGCAGCAAGGCGTTTTATGTACGACGTGCGCACGAGAGAGTAGAAGAAGAAATAGGCGTATTCTGTGTTGTGTATGGTTGAGGTAGGATGTAGAGGACAAAGAGAGGGACGTACGCATAGAAAAGGTGTTCAGCATGGTCGCACCAAAGCCTCGATAGAAGCCGGAGATACCCTCCTCCTTGAGGATGCGCGCGAGCAGTGAGCGCACGGAGCGGCCATGGCCTGCGTCGGCTTGGATGCGGGTCTTCAGCCTGCAACATAGATTAGCATGTGGGCTGCGACGTGATCGCACAAGACCTCACGTGTCGAGAGGGTAGACGACGCTGGAAATGAATAACAGTCAGTCCGGGAGACGCGTTCGGGAGGACGGTTGCATACGCATTACTGAAGCAGCCACCTAGGGCACCTGCAAGAGCGTAGCCCAGGGGAGTGAGTTGCTTTGGTGGTGCTTGCTTTGACTGTGCGGCCATGGGGATTAGTGAGAAACAAGAGGTGCACTCGGGTACAGCATATAATAAGGTTGCCGGACTATCAAGTTGACCCCGGACTCGGACTTGGTCGACGCATCACCGTTGTCACATGCAACTACATCCACGCATACACCCGATCTTGTTTATTCATACTCATCAACGCTCATCAGTAAGAACAGCTCAAACGCATCATCGCCTTTCTTCTCTTCTGTTCCCCATCCACCTACTCCATCCAACAACGCCACGTCTTCTCCCGGTGCTGACCAAGAGAACGACTCAGGTCTGCGCCGCGCAGTAAACACAAACACCTCCCCACCTCCCCCAGCACCCAAGCGCTCCCACCCGCTGCCTCGTGCGCGCACAAGGACTGGCGCGAACGTGAACCAGAGCCCAAATGCGGACCAAAAGGTCATCTCTTTGGTCAGTGAGCGAATCTTGTACGAGATGACGACCCGTGGATCAGCGGCTGTGAGGTGCAGCAGTGTGCGGAGCAACGGTGCAAGCAGCTCGGGTAAATACACCTATCCTCACGTCACGAAGGGGACGGGAAATAATGGCCCTTGGGGACACACCAGATCGCTGCAAATGACGTACGAGATCGGCGCAGGATCGGGCTCAGTTTGCAGTGCTTGTGCGTGCTCGGTGCTGCCCCATGAGAGTGGTCGTACTTCGACACTAGCGTATCCCTGTGCGTTGGCTTGAAGCAGCGGGCATACCTCTGGCAGATCCGTCAGCACGACGCGTGCGTGGGGGTGCGCCGCAGCGAGTGCAAGTCCTGCAGCACCGGTACCCGCGCCGAGCTCCACAACCACGCTTTCTGACCCAAGCTCGAACCGGGGGTCAAATTCATACGCGGCGGGATCCTGAACGTAAAGCATCATTGCGTAAGCAGCTTCCCTGTGGTGTTCTTTGGCGTCGGTGCTATGTGGTTAGAGGAGAACGGCGGAGAAGGGGGTGTACCAGACCCTGCCGGCAATTCCGTATCTCGCTATTGCTGTGTCTTGAGCCTCAGCGCTGAGAAAGTCGGTGAGTCCTTCCGCCTGGGTGTAAGGGCCAGATTGGGAAGCATATGGGTAGGAATGAGAGATGGAGAGGCCAGCTGGAAAGTTTGCATTCATTGTCGTAACTGAAAAGGAAAAGACAGATATCGATGCAGATAGATTGGAGAGAGATGTTGTTTGACGTTATTTGGCGATCAGCGATTGTGGTGAAGGAATCGTTGATTACCATTCTCAAGGAATCCTGTCGCAACGTTGTAATCGCCCTCGGTCGGAACCTCGTAGCCAGGTGGAATCTGTGAAGTTGGGAAGATACCCGGTGCATTGGCCAGTGTGACTGTAATGCGCTCCATCAGGAGTGGTTTGTCGGGTGCGGTCGTGGAGGTAAAGCCGGGCACCTGCGGTGGCAGAAGAACGACAGAGTACTATTTTTGCCGCGCGCCGACGAAAACGAACACCCTTGCTGAATACGGACGAGAAACACCAAAGTGGAAATCGATGGACTCACCCTGCACGCGATCCGCGGAAACGTAAAGGACTGCTTCGTCCCCTTCGGGATGAACAGTTCTCCTCGCAGCGCCCGCACACCTGGGTCCCCAATGGCTTCCTTCCCCGATCTGATTTCGGCTCCGGCTCCAGCGCCTACTTCGTGCGGCCAGAATACACCCTTTGCTACGTTCGACACGAACGTATTGTTGCTTCGCCGGAGGCCAGCCTCCTCGGCCGCTTCCGAGCCAATCGCGACGGTACGGAGCAGATGCAAGCAAGGAGAGCTGACGAACAGGTCGAGGGCCTGTATGTCCGTGCCGTGGAGCGTGAGAAGTAGAGGAACTGGAGAATTACTCGCGTACGTGAACTAGGGTAGGGTTTACTCAATAATTGAGCGAGGTGACGCAGATAAGCGATCAAAAAACACACCGGAGTGGCCATGGCAAGCTGCGTGCCTCTTGGCTCAGCGTGGTCGTGCTTGGAGACCAAAAGCACTTACCGTGCATTGCACGCTCACATCGCGCGCATTGAAGAGCGTGCCTGTTATCTTGACAGGATCGAACACTTTCCACCCTTGGGGATCCGCGTCTGGACCAAGTACCGCCCCACCCTCGGCATATACGAGAGCGCGCAGGGGTGACGGCGGGTCTGCCACGGTACGTGGTAAGAATGCAAAACTAGTTGACAGCCTGTGCGCACAACCACCGCCAGCCGGACAGGGAGCGATGGGACGTGGACGTTAAATTGAAGGTTTACGGTAACATGATGAAAAGAAAGAAAAAAAAATGATACGAACTTGCTGTTCACGCGTAGACCGCCGCGGCGTACAGTCACGTACAGTTTATAATCAATGTAGGCGGGGCTAGCGCGTTCCGAAAACGTCGGCGGAAGTGAAAAGCGTTTGGGTGTCGCTTTCGGGACCAGGGCCACCGCTGCGTCTCGTGGAATGCTGATGGAGAACGTGTGCGTGTGCGTGCCGACGACCTTGGCTTCGCTCGGCGACGCGGGTGTCCATACCGGCTCGGTTTTGTCCAGGAAGAGCTCCTCATCCTGTCCCACGGCAGTCGTTCCCGCACGAATCTGATAGCGTAGTAACGCAGAGGAGGGAAACGTGTGTGAGGGCGTGGACGAGCGAGTGAGATGACGGACGTGGTGACGCACCGTGATCGTTAACCCCTTCAGTGTCTCCGCCTTGGTGAGGTCAAGGCGCACCTCTCCCTTGATGATATCGCCTTCCAGAAATAGCGGCATGTGCTTTGAATCTGCAGCCCTGCTCTGAACTTTGAGCGAAAGCCAATCGCGGCCGTTCTTGTCCTGGAGTGCATGGCAATGTTCGCTCCTGCCGCTACCCCCCACCCGTGGATGTCCCGGATTGGGACTGTAGGTCGGGAGTTCCTCTGCAGGACCCTCCATTGTTACAGAGGAGACGAAGCGGCCTTTGGGATCACGGAAGGGGGAATTTGTACGTATTATGTAGTCTCAACCTGCGCCCTGAAGGGGACCAATTGCAACCGATAACGGTCGCATGACTGGCTGCCGTGTATTTTCCTATCCCATGTCATATAGAACGGTGAGTAAATCCACCAGGCACGGCTAGGCAGTGCTGCGGTCACAACAGTGGATGTACTGAACACTCGATTTTAGGGCTGCGGGTCTCACCGCGCTCGTGGTCTGACGCAAGAACGTTCGCAGGAATGAGATGCATTCCATCAAGTACATATACAACATATAAAAGGAATTGTGAGGGGAAATGTAGGTATCTTCGGGGCGGTCATGAATACTCCTCAGGAACACTGACGCTATACAGGGACGTCCACCGTACCATACAAGGTGCGAGCCCACTCGAGTGGGAAACACGTTCGAATCACGAAAAGAAGGATCGCGTGGCCACCGAGCGCTTGCGCTCAATTGGCCGAGGAATGATTCCGGGAGGTGCTTGTGGTCGAGGGACGACACCCGCGGCTTTGTGGAGAGTCAAGAGAACCTCCTCCGACAGAAGTGGTTCGCGTTCGGATTTATCGGGCGTGTGTCGGGGATATAGCACGATTGAGTACTGGACACGTCATGCATGAGCTTTCAAAGATAACTTGCACAGAAATAAGACACACCCGAACGGAGCAGTTTGAGAAATCAAAGCTTGGTGTGAGACACTTTTCGATGAGGATCTCCCCCCATAGTTTCGTGCTGTGGAGAGAAGAGCCCTGCGCTGGCCATAACACGGCGCGTGCAACATCCAATTTGCGTACGCCACCATTAAGCCCGCGCGTGACGAGAGCGCGAACAAGACGAATGTCGATCGACTCGGGATCAAAATAGGTAGCCTCCCCGTTACGTACTTCGAGAAATAACGGTATTGGCGTGCCAAGGGCGAACGACAACTATTTTCCGGGTAGAATGAGAACAAGAACCGAAAAAGCGGGAGATAGAGCCGCACTGGATTCGCGATCGACAGTTGCAACGTCACGGTGGTATTAGGAATGAGGGCCGCTTTCACGGGGGGGAGTAATTTCCATCCACCAGGGTCGAGCGTCGGCGTCGGTATGTCTGACAGAGTAGGATTCAAATAGGCCTTTTCTCGGAGAACAGACGGTCTCTCCGCAGTCGTCTCGGGAAAATAGCAGAAATCAGACATCAAACTGCAAAGGGGTGAGACCGATGCTGAGGACAGGAGAAGGCGGTATTTACGAATTGTCTCCGGAGAACTTCCCACGGCGCACGGTCACTACAATCTTGTAGTCGATGTATATGATTCCTTTCTCGTGAAACCTCGGCGGAACAGGGTAAACCATGGCCCAATTGGACTCATAAATAGTAACGTCGTCTGGGAGTACAAATTTGAACGGATATGAAACCTGTCCAGAGAGTTTCCCCGCTGGATTTGCCAAGGTCTGCGACACCTCGAGAAAGGTACTCGATTCTTGGGTAAGATGGGTACTCTCTCCCTTCATCTTCCAGACTGTTGAAGAATTGCTTCGTGGATGTGAAGAGAAAGGACACACCGTTATTCTCACTTCCCGTATGGTTTCCGGTTTTGGTAGATCAAGTTCAACTGCCCCAGAGATCACGTCCTTGTCAATATACAGCGGGAGTAATTCTGGTTTCGGTGAGCGACTGGCCAGGATAAGGGAAAGCCAAGGTCGGACATTGCTCTTGATACCTCGAAGAGCATACCGGTGCTTGGTGCCAAGACATGGTGTAGGGGAGGGAGGAACAACAGCGGACGGAACGTCGGTCTGAGGGCAGAAGGGCCGGCTCCATGAATCGAAATCTGAATTATATGACAGGGATGCGGAGTGGGCACTCATAGTGAAGCTTATAGAGGGGAGGTCAGAGAGCAAGCGCATCGCGAAATTCAGCCCTTATGAGACGAGACGCGGCCTCTTATTGAATAGCTGTCGTCACCCGGAGATACACCAGATTCAGGAGGACATCGACTACATTATTGGGCCTGACTGAGATTAGAGACATCGACCTCGGACGACAGAACCAATGGAACAAAGTTTCCCGATAATCATATTACATAATCAATTCTCCATCACGTGACATTAGAACTAAGAGTTGGTTCAGTGAGTCGTCGAGGCGAGGCAAAGGCGAGTGAACCGAGTGAGTACTGTCACCTCTTGATGCATTCACCACTGACTATGATGATACAGCATGTTCTCTACACAGAATCCCACCGCACCAGCTGCGGGTAATACCCAACAACCCGCAGGCGTTGCCCAACCATCTCTCTTCTCTGGATTCGGTCAACAGCAACAACAGCAAAACCAACCTACTCAATCTCTCTTTGGGAACCCTGGTCAGACGCAGCAACAGCAACCGGGTGCATCTCTAATCGGTCAATCGAACCCGAGCGGTGGTGCGCCCGGCGTCTTTGGCTCGTCGACGGCGACTGCAGGTCAGCCATCCGCTACAGGAGGAGCGCCCGCATTTGGAGGAGGTTCGTGGAATTCAGGAAATCCCCTTCTGCCAAAGTCGGCATTTGGGGCTGGCACATCTATGGGACCAAACCAGCCTCAGCAGCAGGGAGCTGGATTGGGAACCGGGTTGTTCGGACAGCAGCCACAACAGCAACAACAACAACAACAACAACAGAGTACTGGGTTTGGTGGTTCGTTGTTCGGGTCCGCTCAGAATCCACAACAACAACCGTTAGCCGTTTTTTTTTCTCTCTTGACGCTTCTGCCATCTGACAGCTGGTTCGTGTTTCAGGTCTGTATTTAATTCCTCCACCAACCAAGCCAAACCATCGATGGGGTAAGTGTCCTCAACGCCGTTGCCCGAAGTAACCCTTATTCATTTTTAGGTTCGGGTTCGTAACCTTGATAAGTCTTGATTCACCAGATGGTTCGCTGAACACAGTCCAGACTGTCTACTGCTCCTGCTCAGCAGTCAGCTGCACAAACTAGTCAGCCGCTATTTACCAAGTCTACCAAATTCAATGACCTTCCCGAAAACGTGAAGAAAACTTTTGAGGACATCGAGTATGCAGCCTGTTTCGTTGCCATTCTATCTCATATCTTCAATCCATGTCAGAGCGCATATCCAGGGGAGACTGCAAATCAGCAAAGATTTGAAGCAACGTCAGGTTGGCGAGGAAGCGACCAAGGGTCAGGATTTGATCCGTGGCATGCACAAGGTTAGTGGTTCACATGAGCGGCGTCGTTGTCTGAATCAAATACCGCGGGCATCAGGACCTAATCAACTCAATAACGGTCCTTCAAAACGACATCCTCAGTACGCGTGATTTGAAGGCAAAGGTTGATCAGTCGGTGCAAGACACAATTGTTGCTGTGCACATCATCGACGGTTTCCGAAATCCCCAGCAACACGGAGCTCATCTACGGAACCACGCAAATTTCCCTCTTGAGTACGCTTTACACGCTCACAACCCGACGATATCTTGACACGTTGCAGATTCTTCACGCGGATAACGGATCAAATGCGCAAACGGCTGCAATCATATAAAGAAACTATAGAGGCAAGCCCCTGGTCCTTGGATTTTGTTTTCTCGCCAACTCATGATCTCGTGGCTTTTTGCAGCAAATTGAACGAAAGCTCACCTCGGCCGCTCAGCAGGTTCAGTATACGCCCCAAGGTCAGCTCCCTTGATCAATCCTCTGATGTTGCTAAGTCTGTGCGTAGCAATCACTGCCACACTCGAGGCACAGAATACCTCCTTTGTTGCCTTGGCAAACAAAATTGCGGCGCTCGACACCGATTTGCAAAGACTAAAGGCATTATACACGCAACTTTGGCGCGCAAAGACGGGTAGCATGCGCGACCCGTTCAGCCAGCTTGACCGTGGAAGCGGTGGGGAATTTGGCGTGGAGAGTTTGTATGGCAAGTAGTGCCAAAACCTAGTAGATATTAGTTTCCGGTGCGGTGTGTGCACTGCCTCTCTCTTGTGCGGTGAAGAAAAGACGCCCGAGCGATGGTTGCGGCATCCCCTCCACCCTCCGCCCTATCTCAGCGACATATACTGTAATGCCTACCCATTCTACCCATTCTACGCCTTCTATCCACACGACCGATAGCGTTTCTGGAGAACAGTATCGATATGCCTTGACGAACTTTGTGCGGCCATTTCCTCGATGTGGTTAATATTTAGTAGCCGACAGTCCTGTTAGGCCATCGCACATCAAAAGGTCGAGGAGCAGCGAGGGCAGCTCGAGGAGCAAGAGCGACAGATCGCACGACTGCACGATCGCATTGCCGCACTCGAGGGCTCGTCCCCTGCCCCAGAACCTCTCGACGCGCCCCGACGCGCAGCAGGTGGGAGCTCCATCGATGACTTTTCCATCAAGGTACGACGACCCACGATCGCGTAGTCCTACCTCACCGTCCCACCACGCACACAGAACACGGCGTCGCAGCTCGAGCGCACGATCAACCGCTGGGCGAGCGACGTGCTGCGCCTTGCGCCCGCGCCCGCGGCCACTCTGCAGGAAGCGGCGCTGGCGGACCTCGCGGGCGCGGGGGAGAGCGCGCTGTTCACGGACGTGCGGCCGATGATGGTGCAGAGCCTCCTGCGGCACGCGATGGCAGAGGCGATCTCGGAGGGCATCGTCAACTGCCTGATCGTGACGAGCTCGGCCGAGGCGAACGTCCAGCTCACGCGCATCCACGAGCATCTCTTCTCCCGTACGCCATTATCCCCCCTCCCCCAAATCCCGCTGCAGCTACTGATGTTTCTACAGGGGACCCGACCGTCGCGGCGGTCTGGCGCCGCCAGACGTTCTCCGCGGCGGTGGAGAACGTCGCGCCCGAGACGACGCGCATGATCTTCGAGGAGAACGTGCCGTCGCTCGCGGCGCTGCTGCCCGACAGCCCGGAAGACCCCCTCGGCACGCGCGGCGTGCTCGAGGACGCATACAAGTTCTCGCGCATGCTGCACGGCGCGCCCGCCACCGCCGGCCCCGGTGCAGACGCGTTCTACCGTTCGTTCGTCCCGGAGCTCGCGAGCACCCTCTATCCGCGCCAAGTCGAGCTTGCAAAGCGCTGCCGCCGCAGCGAGCGCGGGGAGCTCGACCGCGTCGGCGCGACTATTTTCCCTGGCCTCGTTAAGGTGTCGCGTACGGCCCCAGGACCCGGCGTTGCACCTGGAGATAACACGCAGACGGTCGTACGACGGGCGCAGGTCATATGCGAATGTGCGTTAGTGGCGAGCAGCTATTCTGTAACGGCGCCACCACCACCAACGATGTGAGAGTGATATTATTTTGTTGCTGTTTTCCCCTTCCGCGGACATATCTCTATACCCCGTACGTTTTGGTTGGGTTCAGTCTTGGTGTGAGAATAGAGTGCGTTTCCTCTCCGGACATTCGTCCCGAAACAGACAACAAAGCGAACTATCTTTTATTCTAATTGATGTCTAATGACCTTGTGCAACAAGTAACGAGGAGAGGGTGGCATGGGCGTGCACAACCTGTCATTTAACGATTAGCCAGCGTATCCTTGAATCGAAACGAGTAGCACACCTCTAAAGCTTGCTGTACCTCCAGCCGCCTCCTCGCCGCATCTAGCCAGTCCTTCAGCAGGGCCTTCGCCGTGCCACGCAGCTGGTTCAACTCGCGCGTGGCGCTTTCCAGGTCCTTCTCATTCAGATAGTATTCCGCGCGCGCAAGGACGCTCAGCACGTCGTCCCCAGGGACGAGCCCCTGCCGGCGGAACGTGAACGCAGACAGTACATGCGACGCGACGTGCGCGAGCACGCCCGCACCCTCGTCGGGCACCAGCGCGACACGCGATACGGCGGGCGCGACGCTGGTCGCGAACCACGACGCGAGATCCGCGAGGGGCTCGACCCCGACGTCCGGTGCGGAGCCCGCATCAAGTGCATCGAGTGCAACGCCGGCCACCGCGTCGTCCCGCGTCGCCGCGGCGTGGCGGAGCACGCGCAGCTCGTCGCGGAACGGCCGTCGTGTGGGTGCGTCGACGGCGCCGTGGACGGCACGCAGGGCAGACCAGAGCGCGTGGATGCGCAGGTTCTCGTCGAGGTAGGTCGAGTTGTCCAGTGCAACGCGCTCGAGACGCTTCAGGTTCGCGGCGAGCTCGTCGAGTTTGGCCAGGCGGCCGCCGCGCTCTTCCTCGATGCGGACCTTGATCTCTCGGATCCATCGGCGTTGGAGTTCAATTCCTTGTGCGATCACCCCTTCCTTCAGTCTGGGCACGAGGTCAGTAGCAGGTCGCCGCCACGAAATAAACAAAGACGAACCGCTCGTTGATGATGCCGCTCTGTGTCCGCAGCTCCTGCTCGAGCTTCTCTCGGTATGCTGAAGCGAAACGAGCCTTCTCTTCCTCGTAGAAGGAGCGGAAGTCGGTCTCCTGACTCTCGAGCTTGTCCTGTGCCTGCAGCTCAAGCTCAAGCAACTTGAGTGTATACTCCCTGGTCTGCTCATCCAGTGACTGCTCGAGTTTCGACCTTTCCTCTTCGCGCAGGCGCTCAAAACTATGTGCCAACCCGGACAAGTCATTCTTTGCGACATCAAGAACACCACGTGCTTTATTGGCAGCAGCGGGATTCGCGTTGAGGAAGGAGGCGAGTGAATCAATGGTCTGGGCGAGGTGCGTTAGGACCGGCTCGGAGGAACGTAATTCTTCAACGGCAGGTGCAACGAGCGGGAGCGGTTCACCGGGCGCTAAAGGCTTCGGAGGTTTGGGAGGGGCCGGACGGGTAAAGCCAGGTGGGGGTTCATGCCCAAGTGGCAGCGGAACATTGTATACATTTTTCGGCGCGGGTTCTGGAGGCTCTTCCCCAACTGGAGCAGGTTGGGGTTCAGAAACCTCCAAGGCGGCAGGTGTTGCTTGGTCTGATGTGGTGGTGGTAGCCTCGAATGGTGATGACTTTTTGAAGGGTTTACCCATGAGTGCGGCCTCTGCCTCGAGAACGAGCTCCTCAACACCTTCTGTGAATTGAATTGCCTGGTGTTTGGCGATGGCCGCAGCCTTGACACCCTGGTCATGGGCTTTCTTCGCTTCAACCTTTATATCTGTCTTGAGTCTGTCGACAGCCTTCTGGACCCGTGTTTTGACCTCGGTTTCTCTGTTCTCAGCGGTTGGTTTAGGCTTCGAGGGAACCTTGGTGGACGGTTCCTCGACAGAATACCCCAGTTGTTTCCGCACAAACGAGTATGCCCCCGAGACGCCATCATAGGCATTCACGATAACATCAGTAATTGTGAGGGAATCCCAACCGTGGTCCTCCCCATATTGGAGCACGGAAGGGGCTAAAGGAATATGCTGTTGGTAGAAGGAATGGTAGGAAGGATTGTTGAACGCCAGGAAGGCGCCGCCAACGTAAAACGTCGTTGTTGCGGCGGCAGTGTAAACTACAACTTTGGTGAGGAGATAGCTGCTCTTCTTCGGTGGGGTGACAGAAGAGGTGGCAGTTGTATCCGTCGTTTCTGTCACGAATCGCTGGGTGGGGCTCGGTTGTTGTGTGACGGCGACAGAGGAGAAGAACTCACGCGACGAGAAATACGAACCAGACCCCCATTTCGTTTTGAAACTGCCTGACGCGAGACAGGCAAAGCGCGGAACATGCGTCCGGGATGTGAAGTCGTCGCTCACAGGCTCGACGGTCTTGGCTTGTGGCGTGGCTAGTTCGGGAACTGCCGGAAATGGGGTATATGCACTAGTCACTTCACTTTTACAGCACTAACTCGTACAGTACTAACTTCCTAGACCCTACCCGACCCATTTGAACGCCGTGCAGGCTATGCTTCTAAGGAACAAGTCCGCCCACGACGTCAGTCACTATACACAGCCATGAACAGTGGACCTTAGCGCGCTCTTACTAAGACTCTCATGCCTGAGGATTTTGTCAGTGTGTGTACCTTTTTAATCCACGAACGTGCGTGTCCTAAACTGCCTTAGTTCCTTTGGTTATAATTCAGGGACGGAGCTCTTCGTCTATACGTTTAATTCTCCTGCCATGCTCCCCATGAACAGGATCCGCAGCGAACGAGCAAGCGTTTCCGTCAAGCCTTCCCCTCCCTTCGATGCAGATGCCCTTCTACGTCGGTTTTCTAACCCGTCCCCCTATACTCCCCTCGATTCTGCAACCAATCCATCTCCCATGCAGCCCGCTGCGGGTCCATCTTCCCAAGAACACGACATCGCACCTCCCACAAAGACTCCCTTCGACACCCCACACGAATACCTTTTGACGTCTCGTGGGAGAAACTATGCCGTCGTCGCCGTCGTGAGCCATGCGCAAAACGCCCGAGATCCTCCTCTATTGCACTTTGGAGATGAATTAAATGGTGTCATCGTGTTGCCTCGGGATAACCTTGGTGATATGCGGAGCATGGAGGTGGTGGTGAGTCGGTTTCCCAATTGCTAGACTTCGAACTAAGATAGTATTTGCAGTTTCAGTTGTTCGAATCTGACCCTATCACTCCATCCTACGAGAACAAGCAAACACTCTTGTCCCAGCAGGTCGACGAATCCTGTATACTAGATGGTCAATTTTGTTGGCCCTTTGTTTTCACACCCCCGCCCGTTCTATCCTCCACCGCGACACCTGGCCATACTGATTTCTCCCCTACACATCTTTCACCCCGCGGCCATTCCATCAGGCCAAAAGTTCAACTAATAGTTACAATCTATCGTCGCGGACGTCTCACTCGCAATGTCGGGTACGTGTTATCCTCCCTCTCTTCCAATGAGTGCCTTTTCACAGTAGGCTTCTGCTCCAGATTGAGACAGCCAATCCATTATGTCTCGCCTCCAGATCCCGTAATAACATCGTCTCCTTCGATGATCTCGACCGAACTCCCGTCTAGTAACTCGGGGGAATCGCCTGGTCTTACCGTGGATTCGTCGTGGCCACAACAAAAACCCCCAAAGGTAGTTGTGAGGGGAGTCATATTTCGTCGGCTCCCGGTCGACGTCGAATGCAAAGTAAGCATGGAATATCTAAATTTGGCTATCTCGGCTCAACTTGTATTGTTTTTATGATAGCTGATTGTACCCGTAAGCTGTGCACTTCCCGTGCTTATTTCGGGCCATATCGCTTATCTTCGATCATCTTAGGTTTCACATCCAGTGAGCGACGTCATCCCACTCCGCCTCGTCATGACATGCGAAAGCCTCGAAGCACTCGAGCTGCTCGCCGCATCACATACTATCGACGTACGGTTACTCAAAGTCCTTGCTTTCGGAGACAACGTAGCAAATCTCCACCCCTTCACATTAAGAAACCGCACCTCGTATCACCGTACGGATTGGGCCGCGAAAGCTGAGTGGGAGGCCAACGCTCGCGCCTGGGAGCTTCCTCCAAGTGATGGACACTCCCAGGTCCGTTGGCGCATCAGGCTTAACGGTATGCTTCACCGAGATCGGAGCGTTGCGATAAGCGAAAGCTTTGAACAGCGAGGCACGGCACTCATGGTACGCAGTTTTGACTCAGATGAGGATCTGGCGCCAACTGATTTCTTATTCAGTACTTTGCTTGCCTCTTCCCGTTCCGTTCGCCAGATTTCCACCCTGCAAGCGACCCGAACAAAGAGCTTTTCATGGCAAAGCTTCCCATCACCAAACAGCGTTAAAATCGGTGGGCTATGCGTGGCACCTGCACACATTGGGCACTACACACATTCCCATTTCGCGACACTCCATTCTGCTTGTTCCATCGCTGCACTCCTATGCAAAAATTCTAACACGTCGATACCTCGTTTCTGTGCTACAATTCTCATTCTGGGCTCTCATATCTGGACAGTATTTAGGTTATGATTCATTGGCAGTCTATCGGGTATTCGTTAATATGTTTGTAATATGTAGAACAGACTACCGGAAAAAAATAAATAGCTACATATGATTTCGAGCTGGGCCAGGAACCAGGTCTGCAACAGTCATAGTAGAGTAGCTTCTCGTATTGTATGATAACTGTATGTCTTGTATTGAATTGATGATAGCTGGAGTCGCCACGTGCTTAGTCAGCTTGGAGTCCTTTCCGAATCGCACTCGTAAAACAGGGCACCAGTCTTCTGAGAAGCTCGTTCGATAGTTTTTTTTTCTTCCTTATCATGGGTCGTCGCTTCTGCCCTGTCTTCTTCTACTTCTCTACCCTCCCACCATGATTAGCGATACCCGGGACTCGAAAGACGATCCTAAGGTCAATCTAGACATCGAGGGTTCTCAAGTCGGCAAGCAAACCCCAGATGTGACTGTTTCGGAAAGAGGCCAAGGACTGTGGGCGACGACGTCGCGTCGAGAGCTCTGGTGCTTCTATTTGTACTACGTCGTGCGTTGTGTTGTGTTCTCCGCGTGCCCACTCTTCGTTTCCTGACGTCGATCAAGGGCAACAATGGACTCTCTGGCTTCAACTTTGGCCCGTCCCAGTTCCAAAACTTGCTCTACCTCGCGGGTTATGATCCAAGCCATCCGCCGTTCTCTGCGCCGTGTGGTAGCGGTACCGAATGCGTGCTACCCTATCTGGGGCGCGTTAGGAACGGCGAGTCGTCATTCTCACATGATCACCTCCAGAGATCTCATGATCTTATGCAGTCAACTCGATCGTTCTCCTCACGAATGGGATCAGCTTTGCTATCCAAGCCGTTTTATTGTTGACGATTGGCGGATGGGCCGATTATGGAACGTGGAGGTGCGCTAGGATTTTGTACTACATGCGAAGGGAGAGTCACAGCTGGACCATATAGGCCGAACATCACCATTTTCTTCACGGTCTTGGCCGTCGGCGTCTCATTTGCATGGCTTGGGGTCGAAGACCCATCTCAGTGGCGCACCGGCGTTGCTTTGTATGTTCTCGGCTGTGCGTCCCGCATTTTCTATTCTTACTGTCTCATCACATCCGCTGTTCCAGTGATCTCGTATCAGGTGAGGGAAACCATATGGTCATTTTGTTGGTGCAGCCACTGATACGCTGTTTTCTAGGGTGCCCTTACATTTTGGACCGCCGCGTTCCCAGGCCTGGCTCGCAATCTCCCAGAAGTTCAAGACTCTGCTGATGAGGCGAAACGAGGATTAAAGCTGTCAGCACCCCCGTTTGGATTCATCTGCGATCATTCACTGACTGGCCGAGATAGCTCGGATGACCATTCCCTTTTTGAATCCTTGGCACGTAATCGCGTCTCCAACATCTCCTTTGCCATAAGTTCGGCAGGAGAGATCATCATTCTCGCTATTATGGTCGGCATTCTTAAAGGACTACACGCTGACGCGAGCCCGGAAAATAATACGAAAGCATTCAGCGTGCTGATCGCATTCTCTGGAGGCGTGTGGTGTTCGTCTCTCCACTGACTGATCCTGTTTTGCGTTTACGCGTCTCATTAACATCCTCCCAGTAATTTGTGCCATTCCTTGGTTCATCTTCGAAAAGCGTCGGCCTGGTCTCGCCCTTCCTCCAGGGACTTCTTTCGTGACTATTGGATTCAAGCAGGCCTACGTTGCCTTACGAGAATGCTTACGATTGAAACAAACCTTTTTGTATCTTATATTCTATTTTCTCATGCAAGTCCCTCTCGTTTCTTCAACGCGCAGGTCCTGACGCCCTTTTTTCTCGTAGGGGCGATGTATTGAATACCACTGTGTAGGTGCCTTGCACGATCACATCTACTCGTGAGACTCATTTTTCGTTGCAGAACCGTTATCGGAACTCTTCAGAATAGGTTGGTTAAATTGTCTTCAAAGTCCCTCCGTTCTTAACGCGTCATCCGTGTAGCGTCGTAGCCTATTCTACACTGCAGCTCACCCTCCTGCTCCTGGTTGGGATAGTGACGCAGGGACTAGGAATCTAGTGAGAACAGAAAAATCTGTTGATTTGTGCTGGGGGCTGAAACCACTCGCAGCATATTCTGGCTGGTTCAAAAGAAATATCACATCACCACGAAGACGGTAAAGCAATTCTCGGCGATCTACCTCCTCGTATTAACCACGCCGTAAACCTAGATGTTAGTTTTCAATGTATTCTGGATTCTGGTGAGTCAGATATCTCTCACAAACCGGAATTTTCCATGACAGGGTCACTCGGCTTCAGGTTCTCACTGCCTGGGGTCTCGCTGGCGTGCACACGAACAAGATTGGCTTTAAGCATGTCTGGGAGATCTGGTGCGTGCAGTGTCTCTCCCCACTCGACGCGTACTCATTCTTATCAAGGTTGTATCAAGTTTTCTACGGGTTGATGGTCTGCCCATGGTACGCATACAGCCAAACCATGATTAGCGAAGTATCACCTCTTCCTCAAATGTCTGTTTTTTCCATCATTTTCTGCGTGTATCGGTCCTGAGGTATTGTTTTCTTAGGTTCCTCTTCTTTGCCCTGTTTTCCGTGGTAATATCCACTTGACCATCTGCGTGGGTCACCTGCTGAAGTCAAATACGATAGGTTGGGAAGACCTCGGCATTCATTGGACCATTTGTCTCTGAAGCGATTATATCTGCCTCAAATAACAATGACAACATGCCGTTCGCGTTCCTGTTTGGCCTGTAAGTTCCCTAGATCTCGGGTTGAGCCCCCTTGGTCCTAATATGATTTTAGCGGGCTCTTCAGCACTATCTTCTTATTCATGGTGGACGTGAAGAAGAGTCGCATTGAGTGCGAGGAGTTTGTAGAGGCTGAAGCCACGCGCGACGCGTTTGCCACCAGTAATATGTGACCAGCGCGACCGCTGGTTATTTAGAAATGCCGGGAAGGTGGCTCGTTTTCTATCTACGACGATTTCGCTGGCATTATGGGTACGGAGGTTTGCTGCAAGTGGCTTTCAGCTCCCCCTCTGCTCTAAATCGTTAGATTCACATTCCGCGGCTTGCTTATGACATTTAATGAAGGATCCTATGGATCACAGGCTTTCCCCGAGCAATTAATCTGCTCGTCGGCTGCAGAGCGAGGCATGAGCCACCAACAACTGTACATGCACGCCTTTGAGTGCCGCATGCTTTGATGTCACACCAGAAAATAGACATTTATGAGCCAATGGAGCAGCAGAAAAGTCGCGCGTCTACTTGCGTATATGACGATACCCGAACAGCGCGTGCTTACCAAGGTGTTTACCCTCAAACCTGACTCACACACCTCACTCCCCCAAGCTATTAGAATCTGCAGAAGACACTTGTGTGGCTCTTGCGTTAATACCCCGCTGACTCGTGATCGCGTGACGACTCGTCATTCCAGCCCGGATCCCTCTGGATCGGAAAATCCTGGAATCAGTCAATCCCTGTTTTCTTTGTAGTGACTCGACGTCACTACAAAGAAAACAGGGGTTGGCGGGTTGGATACAGAAACGTTTTGGGCAGCACTCAGATTGCCCAATCACAAGGCGTTCCTTCTCAGATTCGTCTTGAAGTGACGGGTGTTTAATTAAGTCCTGCCATTGACTGGTTGATGGAGAATCTAATCTCTGTTAGTCCTCCGAGCACATAATGTCCCTAAGATCGCGAAACCATTTCGCTGAAGAATCAGTTCGTCGCCACTGTTATCGTTCAGGAAACAACCAAGAAAATAACAAGCGTCTCGATTGAGGGACAACCGGTGCAGTGGGATCAGGCTCATCGTAGCATCATAGCTGTACAACTTGGTGTCGGTATCAGTGTGGGTATTTGTGGCTATGGCTTGTTACGGGTGAGCGTTGTAATAGCGCATCAACGTATCAACGTATATATCAACAATAGTTTGGATTAGACAATCAGCCTACAGTAGACAGTTAGGGTACAGGTTTGAAGCGCGGCCCACTAGCAAGCCTACTGATAGAAGGTGAACTGTACCCGAAACATCTCGATTATATTACCTAACCCAAGTACGGCTATGTGTGGACCGGCCGGGCCATGCATGAAAACTGTCGACAGACCTCTTTGTAAATTTCGAAAATGGGAGACTTGATTTCGAGCATCGTTTGGTACGCACTCCACCGCTTTGATCACCTCGCGCCTTTTGATCTGTTCTGGGAAGGGTTAAGCGAGGGGCCTCCGCACGCCATCCGTCAAAACAGCCTCTGAACGATGCCGATATCGAGCGCATTAAAGAAATTGCTGATATACAGCTCGAAGACGCCCGCACAGAGCTAGAACGTGCGAATACCGTCGCGCATGCTATGAGCCAAAGGGACGAGGACAGCGAAGTCGACGATATCAAGGTTGACGACGATGACGACGACTCTGCATGGGTAGAGTGCGTCTCCCGCATTCTGCTAAGGACGACTGGTTGACTAATCTTGCAGCGAGGATGATGAACCCATGGATGATGATGCGATGAAGAACTTTGTTTCCCCAAAACGAAACGGAGATCTCTCAGAGTATAATCTAGATACTTATGACGAAGAAGACGATGGGCCGGCATCCAGTGCGTCTGGTCACGCCGTATTTGGGATCACCACCATATGTCCCGCGCAGCTTTTGGTCCTTTTACCAGCATAAAAGGGTTACAGTTTCACCGCGACAACGACGACGACCCATACATCACCCTCAAAGAGGTGCGTCACGTTGTTCATGCCCCAATGCACCTGATAAATATGCAGACTCCAAGGACGACGATGAGCTCGAGCGCGAGGAAAACGAGGTCTTGCCAACAGACAACATGCTCGTGACCGCCATTGTCGAACAAAACGTGCCTCAACTCCATTTCTTCGTCTACGATGAGCCGACGGAGTACCTAGGGCCGCATCACGACCTGCTCCTCAGCAGCATGCCACTCTGCCTCGAATGGCTCGACTATCCAGTTTCGTCAGCTACCAAAGAGGAAAGCATGGACACCGAGGACGGCCCCGGTTCACGTTTCGGAAATTACGTTGCCATCGGCACCCTCGAACCAGAGATTGAGATCTACTCCATCGACCTGCTCGACTCCGTCTATCCCGATACCGTCCTCGGTAACCCGAAGGAGACGGCGGCGCACGTCCCGGAACCCGCGGGCACGGGCAAGAAAAAGCGCAAAAAGGCGAAGCACCGCTCGGCGAGCGAGGCGCACCACGTCGACGCCGTCCTCTCCCTCTCGTGGAACCGTACCGCGCGACAGATGCTCGCTAGCGGGAGCGCAGACCGCACCGTCAAGCTCTGGGACCTGTCGCGGGACCCAAAGGAGGGCGCGTTGCGCAGCTTTGGGAAGCTGCATAGGGACAAGGTGCAGGCCGTGCAGTGGAACCCTACAGATCCTGCAGTGCTGCTGAGCGGGAGCTACGATCGCACGGTGCGGGTGTTCGACTCGCGAGCGCCCGACGCGAGCGTGGGTGCTGTGGTTGGCGCGGACGTTGAAGCCATACGTTGGGACCCATGGGACAACCACGGCTTTTATGTACGGGGGTTCTCTTTTCCATCGCGATGGGAGACGTAATCGGTACTTATTTCCTTAGGTTTCATTGGAGAACGGAATGGTGGTCAATTTCGACGCGCGGACGCTACCATCGGATATCGACGAACCATCGCCAGCCCGTTTCACGATCGCGGCGCATGACGGCGCAGCGTGCGCGTTAGACGTGAATGCGCATATCCGCGGGTGCCTCGCTACGGCGGGGACGGACAAAATGGTGAAAATATGGAACGTCCATGAGCACGAAGACGGTACGAAGAGGCAGGTCAGCCTTGTTGCAGGCCGTGATCTCGGACTGGTGAGCGCGAGGTGTGATTGACGGCGGGGTTGTGCTAACCTCGCCGTGCAGGGCGAGGTTTTCTCGGCTGTCTGGTCTCCAGACGATCCTTTAACACTCGCGGCGGCGGGCTCAAAAGCGAAATTGCAGATTTGGGACGTCGGGGCGAACTTTGGTGCGCGCAAGGTGTTTGGACCCAGGCTAGCGGAAGCGGGACGTAAGCTAAGAGAAAGGACCACTGGAGGCGTCATCGGTGTTGCGGATGATGAGGAGGACAGTGATGATGATGAAGAGTAGTAGTTGTTTGTACACCGCACGAGCTAATCCATGCTACAATCTATGCGATTAGGCTACAGACAGGATGAATTGCGGCGACTGGACGAATCAATTAAACTATGAAAGCAAAAAAGGGCTACATTCATTCACTTCAAAGTCGTCTGCGTTGGACCCGAAATCGTTCAACGCCTCGTCGTACACTGTCGTATCCAGCTAGCAAAAGATCGATCAGCCCCGAACGCTAAGCACGGGCTTTGCGGCAACTTTTGGCTCTTCCCAGTCTTCTCTCGCTGCTTCTCATTCGCAAGCGTAGTGTCCGCTAGCGGTTTTGCGGACGTCGACGTCGCGCAGGGGTATGGTGAGAGCACGCACGTGGTGTTCAACGAACGTAGAGTATAGCGGCTTGTCCTGGTGGCGTTTCACGATATGGGCGATGATGGCTTCCGAGAGCGCGACGAAGTCCTCTTTGGAATTGGGCGACGATTTCAGGATGTCGTCCAGATCCGCATCGGCAGAGGAGCCTGTGCGCATAAGTGAGAAAATAAAAATGACAAGATAGAAACGGCGGCGACGCACCCGACGGTGGGTGCTGGCGCCGAAGAGTTCTGTGACGTTGTGGAGATCGGACTCGAGCTTGCGCTCCTTCTCAAGGCAACTGAAAGGCACTCAGTCCTCCTGAGTCGACCACGACAGACTACTTCAACCAGATCCCATGGCATCGCGTCGCGTACGACCACATGCACATTGTGAGGCCGAGGATGGGCGTCTACATAATCGGCTCGGACGTTAAGTCGTATCACCGTAGGTATGATCGACACATTTGGTGTGAATAATGTCACTTTGCTTGGTTTTGAATCCACTCCTCTTCTAGAGTAAGCTTCATTGGTATGAGGCCTCAGCTGGGCCTGAAACACAGTCGACGAACCCGACCAGCCTGTGAAGAACAGGTAGTGAACAGGTGTGCTCTTCTGCTGATCAGACAATAAGTGAGATGAGGTACAAATGGAACGAGAACAGAAGCGGCGAAGGTACTTCTCATGGTCGATGCATGATCATTAACAACCGACTTTGTCGTGTGGTGTCGGCGGAATTTACAGTATGTCTGACGCCGTAGTGGCTCCGAATCCATATGCAAACCAAACCATTATCGTGAGTCTAAAGTCTCGATCTCGACTCTTGCGAAATGCTGAGAGATAACAGTTTAGGAAGTCTCGTTATGTACTATACTCACTATACTCTAATTTCTGGACAAATTGGGGCGCATCAGGTGTATGCTTCCCTACTACCAGCACATTGCGCTGTAGTTGGTCCGCTGTGGATGTGAGAAAGGCGAGACTTTTTTAAACCGAGTGTGGCTGAGGAAGTTAGTTCAGTGTCGACTTTTGATCCCTGAATAGTCTAAGCAATGTGGTGATGATTGTCTTGAAACAGGCCTCGATAGTTTCTGAGTCTAGTCACGAGAAAGTGGCTGAGGTAGGCATGCCCGTGCGACGGACCTTCCTTTTTAGGGCGTTACGCGTTACTCTCCCGTTACGGCGTCGTTCCCTTGTTCTTGTACACACACTGGCATTATCATGGCACTTTCAAAGATCTGGCTTCTTCTCAT